>WNNJ02003086.1:0-23738 GCA_012934845.2 Pomphorhynchus laevis
TATGTAGGTATGTAAGTACTGGCCGTACTAAATAGGTATGTACGTAGCACATACCTATATAGCGTGCATATCGGTATGACTCATTTCCAATTATCCTTATTCACGTTCATCGTGAATGGGCTACTTCTAATGTTGTGGATTCATTTTTAGGTCGAAGAATATGGGCGGAAACCTGATAACATAGAAGTTCCTTTCAATTACCTCTATTCCTTATTTTGATACATCAATTCAAATTGTTATTTAATTGTTATTTTTAAAATAACAATTAAAAAGCTAATATGTACATATTCGCTTCATGATGCAAATACATCTAATTTGACAATAGAAAATATTAGATTTGAATAAAAATACAACTTAAATTCAGTCGTATTATAAAATCGCATATGCTACTTTCTTATTTATTTATTATTCATTTGCAAATTTATCGACGTTAAAAGTAGATAATTTCATTGCATATATTTTCATAAAATTATAATTACTGACTTGTTTAAAACACCAGTACCTTCAACAAATCTGGTTAGGACAACATCAATATTTCCCCAATCTTTGTCATCATCCTTACTTACTACTCTGTACACATAACAGTTACGATCTAGGTCATATTTTTCAACTGGCATATCTTCTGGTATTTCTGGTGGATAAACACGCTCAACAATAGTAGCTCGCTAAACATAGAATTAAAAGTAGTGACTGCGAATGCATAGGGGCTTTTGGTTACAAACCAGTACAAATAAAAAGCCATAAAACTGATAATTACAAAAATTTTAATGAGGGCATTGAAAAAGTGCAAAATCCTTAAACCAAATCATTAAGGACTTTGAATTATTGAGTTACTCATATGGTTTCATTAGAATAATATGGTTCCATTAGAATGACTAAAGGAAATCGGTGTACAGTCGAATACTAAGGCAACAGTTTATTAATTATAACATTATCTTTTAAGTGCATGTGGCATAGGGGTCGTCAGAAAGATAATTTGTATTGCCTGAACCATTTAAGCAAAGAGCATTAATTATATAATCTTTAATCTTTAAAATTTATTACATGCAAATTTTTCTTCTTGTAAACTTTCGATAATATTTAATTAAAATAAATAGTTTTAATTATTAATAATCACATATAAGTTCTTCCTGATGACCTATTGACCTATAATCATTATTTCGAATCATCGTATATTATTTATTAGTCAAATCGTAAAAATTGATTTTTATTTAAACATCGAGTAGTTCCTGTATTGTAAATATATAAAAGAAGATAAAAAATAAGATAAATTTTTATAATTAACTGGTCGGTTTGATATTATCCTCGTGTGGTTGTTTGAATCATATCAGCATCACTGTACACTACAATTAGCGTGCCAAATATAAATAAGCCAAATATATATAAGCCAAATATAAACCAGCATTTCGGCGACAGGGAGTTCAGCAGAAACAGTAACAGGACCGAAACACGAAATGTAGGCGTGGGCTCACTGCTGATGAGGTCCACCCACGCTGATTGTAGTGTACAGTGATGCTGATAGGATTTAAACAACCACACGAGGATAATATTAAACCGACCAGTTAAGAATAACGGATCGTGTGTGCAATATTCACAATAATAAATTATTATAATTAAAATTATTTATTTAATTAATTAATCTTAAAAAATTAAGATAAAACAATTCTATCTTAAATAACTGACTACGCATTAAATATCTTAAAAGTACATTAGCTTTAAAAGTACATTTATCCTTTCCATAGATCTAATAATAAATGCATACTTTAACAGAACATATCTTATTAATAATACTTGGTTCTTGTTATACTTGCATATATCATACTTGTAATATTAATAATATTATACTTGTATTAATATTTGATAATTATTAATTTTCGAAATTAGTTTTTGAAATCAGCTACTCGTTCCAGTAGCTGTCGAGTCTTTGGGTGTCTTGGGCAAGGAAACTTCGTATTTTATCGAAGAGATCGGAAATATGATGTTCAGGACCACAGGTGAAATTCGATCAACGACTTTCTTCAGGCAGCGATTAAGCGTAGCGGTTCAGCGAGTCAAAGCCGCTTGTATAATCGCGTGCCTAGGCGATCAATCGGTTACTGATTTTTTGAAGGTAAACTAAATTTTTAATGGCATTGCACTTCTATTTTGGTTTTTTTAAATTTAATTGTCGTTTTTAATTATTATTCAATTACCCGAATAGGTAACAGCGTAATCGGTTGATACTGAAAATGGTTTACAAAAAACCTCAACGTTTTTAAGCCGCCAATAGATATCATCTATAAAAATAGACCATGCATAGACTATATTTTGTGGAAAAAAAATCTACAAATGTTAGCTTCAATGTTAGCTCGTTGTATTAAAAAGTTGATTTGTATGGTAGACATTGAATATAGTTTAGACCGGTTGTAGCTTATCTTAAATATTTAAAAGACCATTAAGTAACATACCATTAAAGGTATGTATCAATATTTTATGAACAAGATGAAATTTTTTAATTACTTTTGTTCATTAATGTAAAACATAGTCTAAAATTTCGTCAAATTTGTATAATTTTTAAATGTTCATTTAAAAATATAAACATTTATTAATATGAACGTTTATATGAATATTTACATATACAAAAATACAATTGAAGCAATTATCATTAAAATAATAAATAATGATTATTAAATTTATTGGGTTTCTTCCATAGTTCAATAATAAATAATGATTATTAAAACAATTGTTTCTTCGATATTTCAATAATAAAAAATAATTATAAAAATGCTAAGATAAATTTTTGATATTTTTTGAAAATTTTTTGAGAATTGTTGATATTTTTTGATATTTTTTTCAAAATTTTTTAATATCTTCAAATATAAGCGGTTTAGTCGATAATCAAATGAATAGTCAACCTACTTTATCTAATGTGGATTCTATTCGATCATTAAGCAATAGACAAACAGCTTATGCAACAACAGTATTTCAAAATTTACAGTACTCAAATCAAGATTATACTGCTTCGTTGTTTCAACTATTAACCGGTAAAACACTAATCGGTATTCTACGATGAACCCTCAACAACTACGCCAATTATTTGTAGACGCTGCTGAAAATCATGACATGTTAATCGACCTGTTGAGGGCATCCAGTTTTAACCCAAATATAGATAATTTTATCCGCGATCCTGGTATTCTACTTAAATTGCTGCTTACATATGAATTTATACAGGACGAAAGACAAAGAGAACAAGTACATCGTGTAATTCATGAGTTTAAAGGTCAGTGGTCAATACCTGAAATTCGTGCTCTATACATAAATCCTCGAGCATTACTGCCGATTATACAAATTCAACAGAACCTAATTCGTCTTAGGGTCACATCCCCACAAGTATATTCACGGTTGATATCTTCAAATATAAGCGGTCTAATCGATAACCAAATGAATAGTCAACTTACTTCATCTAATGTGGATTCTATTCGATCATTAAGCAATAGACAAACAGCTTATGCAGCAACTGCATGTCAAAATTTACAAAATTCAAATCAAGATTATACTACTTCGTTGTTTCAACTATTGAATCGTCTTCATCCCCAGCAACATCAACCGACAAATCAACAACAAAACCAAACTCCAGAACAACTTTATGCATTCGAACTTGAACAAATGCAGATAATGGGATTTCATAACCGTGATGCAAATCTTAGAGCTCTTGTTGCATCTATGGGGACGAAATTATGGTCGTAGAACGTATTGAAGATTCTTGTAATTTTGTAATTTAATTATTTATTATTTAATTAAAAAAATAAAACCCTTATTTTTTAAATCAGGAATGATTGCTTTTAAACATAAATAGAGAGTGAGGTCATTTTGTTTATACATTTAATTTCGCTTAAGCAATATATGCGGGAGCAGCTAAAAGACGATATTTCGTATCCATGACAACATATAAGAATAGAAAAAATATGCTTGCATTTATTATACAAAAAAGTATTTTTTAATACAAAAATGAAAAATGCTGATTTAAATGAAGATATGCTAGCAAAGAAAAAGGTACGCACTGAATGTATACTTAAATTTATTTTTAAAATGAATTTCAACTCCTAAAATGCGTTTTGTTGACATAAGCTAACTAATGTTTGTTTAATTTCCTCAATATTTTACTGTTTAAAACCATAATCATATCAAAAATTAAGACATACAATAGTTATATTTTAACATTAAACCATGAAAATATTTATTTACTCATCACTTAGATTTAAAGTTAGAAATAACTATGTTTCATTTCAAAATTTACAATACTCAAATCAAGATCATACTGCTTCGTTGTTTCAACCATTAGATCGTCTTCATCCCAGCAACATCAGCCGGCAAATCAACAACCAAACCAAACTCACAAACAACTTTATGCATCCGAACTTGTACAAATGCAGACAGTGGGATTCCATAGCCGTGATACTAATCTTGAAGCGCTTGTTGCATCTATGGGGGACGCAAAAATGGCTGTAGAACGTATTAAAGATTCTTGACTTTTATATTTTGAAATAATTGGGCTTCTTCTATATTTCAATAATAAATAATGATTATTAAAATAATTGGGTTTCTTCCATAGTTCATAGTTCTTCCTTTCGTCCATAGTTCTTCCTTTCGTCCATAGTTCTTCCTTTCGTCCATAGTTCTTCCTTTCGTTCATAGTTCTTCCGTTCATAGTTCTTCCATAGTTCTTCCTTTCGTCCATAGTTCAACATTCCTCGGACGATGAATGTGGAATATTATCGGTGGACGCGAAGAACGCGTTTAATCTAATGAATAGGTGTCTAATGCTTAAAAATGTCGATAAAGTATGCTCTGCCAGCATTTGCAATCTCGTCTATGCCTTTGATATATAAAATCCGTGAATTGATTCCAGCGGTAAAGCAGTGTTTGTATGCAGATGATTCGACTTTTGTTGGTGGACTTGAAGATCTATCACGTGTATGGCGTCTCCTTTGTTTAATAGGTAAACAGTATGGGTACCATGTAAATCGAAACAAATCGAAGTTGCTTATTCATCCACGAAACAGGATCCGCGCTCAATATATCTTTGGGGTGGATGGCATAAATATTATTGACGATGGATTAAAGGTACTTGGTGCACCTATTGGCACACCAAAGTTTGCAAAATAATATTGCTGCGAGCAGTGTTCATCGATGTCAGATCTAGTCGAGGATGTCGCTAATGCCGCTAATACCGATGCACATTCCGCATTTATAGCATATTTTCTTGCAGTTCAGTCAAAGTGGACTCACCTATTCCGTGCTGTTGATTGCGAGATTGAATGATTGGATAATCTAAAAAATGCTATTGAAACAAAATTCATGAATGTCATGTTTGACGATGACATTAGTGTTGGTTTGAGAGATGTATGTTCGTTGCCGACCAATATTGGAGGACTTGGAATACGAAATATTGAAAGGGAATCGATCCGGCAGTACAAGGCTGCACGGGTGTTATCATCCATTTATGAAAAACCTGCTTTAGATATCGATTTATCAGTAACACAGTTATTGTCTGCAATTCGAAAAGAGCACAAATAAGAAAATCGTAGTCGTGCTGAACGTCTCAAACCAGTGATCAAGCCTATAGTGCGAAAATCCGTGGAATATGCATCTCTGAAAGGTGCTTCTAACTTGTTAACAAGAGATGCTTTGGTTTCTTCGGAATGCAAGTTGTCAACACAAGAGTTTCGAGATGATCTATCTGTTCGATACGTTTAACTCCCAAACATTTGCCGGAAAAGTGTCAATGCGGTCAGAGTTTAACAACGGCACACGCTCTATCGTGCAAAAGAGGTGCATTCAATTTCATTCGTCATAATGTCTTCGCGATTTTTGGTTAAGAAATTGAACACAGTCTGTTGGAATGTTTTTGCAGAACCTACTCTGACTCCAGTTCCAGAAAACGTTATGTTTGATAGTAACACAACAACCAGACAAGATGATGCTCGAGCTGATATAGTGAGTAATGGACTCCGGTGGGAATATGGAGCGTACAATTTTTGATGTAGTCATTTTCAACAATCATGCTCCATCCTACTGCGAAAAGTCGACAGATGATACTTTCACTTTTCACGAAAATAGAAAATGTGCCAAGTATAAAGAGAGGATACATACATTAGAGCACAGCTCATTTTGCCCCCTTATTTGGGCGACTACTGGCGGTTCTGGCAAAAGTGCAAGAGCATGTATCAAATTATTGGCTCTAAAAATTGCTGAACGGCAAAAAACTGAATATAATGAGACGATCGCTTCGATCAGGACATATATCAGTATGTCCCTTGCAAAAATTTGTTCTGCGGGGCTTCGATGTCCACGCGTACAATATCAGCGGATTTCGAATTTTCAAGCAAAAAGAGACTTACCAGAGTGACTGCGGCAAATGAAAAAAATGAAAAATGATATATTTTCCGACAAAATTAGGGCCCATTTGCGGGTAACCTTAAAAATGTTTTGTTAATGTTTTTATATTAAATAAAAAAATATATATTTAAAAAATAATTGGGTTTCTTCCATAGTTCAATATACATAGAAAAAATATAGTTTTTTTACATTATATAATTTTCTATTTTAAATAGTTTATACTGATCCATTATTGATAAATAATTATTGAAGCTGGATCAAAGAAATAAGGAAAGTTTTATTTAATATTTCGCTAACTTCTGTTAGAATCTTCAGAAAATTACAGTAATTTTATGTAAATTACAGTAAATTACTATGTAATTTACATAGTAATTCTGATGAAAATGAATTCTGATTCAGTAATTCTGATTTCGCTAACTTCTGATGATAACAGAAGTTAGCGAAATATCAAAAAATTTCCTCTTTTCTTTTATCCAGCTCCAATAATTCTTTATAATTTTCTATATCATATATAGAAAATGAGAGATGATTTTTTATTACTAGAAAAACCATTATACACAAATTAGTTCAATAATTACGGGTAAAACCTCAATCCAGAATTGAAATGTATAATTTATGATGTAAAACACTTTTATTCCAAACGATGATTGGAGGTTTAGCCGGAAGTATTGAGCTGATTTTTGTACAATGGTTTTTCTATTAATATATAATGCTCGCTAATTTTCTCTTTTATTAATTTATGAAATTTTATTACCTTTGTTCATTAATTAATTTATCAACATACACAGCTATTGTTTTTAATGACGTTTTGATATTAATGCATTTGATTAAAAAAATTTCGATTCCTATAAAAGCTTGTTATCAGAATGCTATAAAAACAAATAAAACACTTTTTTAAAATCAACAGAAACAACGAAAATATGTCAAATTCAGCACATCGAACAAGTTCTAGGACACATGGAATAAATAGATTGTTCATGGCATCTTGATACGTATGATTGGCAGTAAGTTATTCGATCAGTGCACGTCCTGGATGCATATCCCATTATGGGAGCACCACCGTGGTATCCACCGTGATAGCCACTGCTATATCCACTGTGATAGCCACTGTGATAGCCGCCGTGGTATGGAATCTCTAAGCCAATATACGGTCTAATATATCCGTGGCGAAACGCTTTGTACGCCAAATAACCAGCACCAAGCATACCAAATCCATGGTGATGATGGTGAGGATGATAATGTCTACCAAATCCGTGACAACCATGACATTCACGATGGAGCCATCTTTTGTCTCGGTCATCCATACCGTTTACATTAGCCAAAGATATGTTATGTTCATTGATAAATTCTCTAAATTTATCAATATCCATATCCTCCTTGTCTTTAAGAACAAGTGACCGTATAGTTTCGTTATTCAAGAAAAAATTTTCACCGATCGGATCCGATGATATTTCATCGTCATCCGAGTGATTGGCATCAGCGTCGTGAATCGCATTAGTATGACCTGATGTTGTGTACAATTGTTGACTTGCGGTAGTGATATCCTCCTCATCTAAATTAGGAATAAATGACGATATGGGTGCATCGGTTATAGGTTGGCACCATACATTGGTAACTAGAAGTAATATACCAAAATAAAGAAGCATTTTTTTAATCCATGATAAAATCCTCTGTTATATATGTGTAATATATGCATTCACACAACATTTATGGTTTATCAAAGAAACATGATCCCTATCAATAGCGTTGTATATATCAGCCACAAAAACCAGTTTTTGCCCGATGTTAACATGTGTACTTTACCATAAAAACAAATAGACATAATGATGTTTTTGTGATTAGGGCATAAAACAATATAAAATTACAAAGCAAATAACATAAATATGTAGTCTCTTGTAAAGGGCTTTTTAAAGCAATTACTAAATTATAGGGTGTAGGATTGGATTTAAACTAAATTAAAGTTAAAACAAATTTTACTTCTAAATATTTTACTTCACTAAAAAGTATCTTAAAATTTAAAATATACTTGAAAACATTATCTTAATCCTTTTTTGCCTCAAAATACTAAAATGTTAATATTCAATTCTATTTTAATTAGGAGGATTCTAATACGAAGCAATACTGAAACAAAAAAGATAAATTCAGGAGAACATTTATCTTTTTCGTAGAGAAATGTCTTATCTTAGACAAAATTCGAACAGAACATCAATTGTGAGTTAAATGAGCATTATATATAAAATTAAATCATATGCTTAGCCATAATAAATCCACACGAGAAAAGTTCTTTTCATAAATTTTTACAACGTTTCGGTCATGCACAGTGACCCTTTTCAAGATAGTACTTGTTTACAAAATACATTGACTTATATCCCATTAGTAAGGAAGAATACGAAGTTTTCTTAGTTTATACTATCGATGGGAATCCTTAAATTATATTTATATTTATTATCATGTATCCTTTCTCCTCTGCCACTGATGTGCATATACTCAAGTACTATAATCAAGTACTTTAAAGATATTACTATATTGAAAAGGGTCAGTGTGTATGACCGAAACAACTTAAAATCCCATGATTAGGCATAATAAATAATCCACACTAGAAAAAAAATTTTATATAAATTTTTACAACGTTTCAGTCATGCACACACATTTTTTCAAAATAGTACTTGAAAATGGTCATCACTGATCTTTTCAAGAAAGTTTTTGAAAATGGTCATGTACTTGAAAACAGCAAAGTACCATCTTTTTCAAAATAGTACTTGATAGTATTATCTTGAAAAAAGTCAGTGTGTATGACCGAAACGTTGCAAAAATTAATAAACGAAATTTTATCGTATTGATAACTTATTATGCCTAAGCATATAATTAGATGGTACACGAATTTAATTTAAATATACTTTAATTTCAGTTATTTAGAAATGTAAACGGATGACTGAAAGATTAACTATTATGTCTAAACTTTAATATTGTGACTTCCTCGAATGGGTCATCATCCAGACTAATCAAAAATCGAAGAGGATATTATTTGTATCTAGACATAACAAAAAAGACAAATTGAATAAGAAAATATTTTTGCGGTAATCTTTCAACAACAACTTCAGCCTGAATCGCTTTGAAGATGTGCTAAGACGACATATGTCATCTCGTCCAACAGCCTGTATTTAACATTTCGTCCAGTATTTAGCATACGTGTTCAAACGGTATCCTATAACTCAACAACAAACATAAGGTGTTGTATTGATAACTTATTATTCCTAATCATAGGATTAGATGGCACACAAATGTAATTTTAACAGAATAAAATTAAATATTCTAAAAACACCGATTTCAAAGACTATAACATATTTAAATTTACTTTTAAATATGATCGAATTCGAAAACTAAGTAAATTTATTCGATATTTCGGCAATTGAGTCTTATTTGGGTCAAGCAAAATGAACGAATGATATATTTTCATAGTGCAACGAGATATTATCAAATTTTTCGTCATCTTTTGTCTCTTTTGCAAATAAAACGTCTGTGTTTTGTCATAAGTTGAACAAACTTATTTAAGTTTTTCAGGTATAACGAGTATAACCGACAAAAAGAAACAATATTTTATTGCAGTTCAACTAAGCGTCTTATATATTGGAATGAGATTGATTAAAAGTATATTTTAATAATATATTGTTATAATGTTGTTCGAAATATGTTGTTCAAAATATGTTGGAAGAAGATAACCACTATTATATTAAGGACATAAATATCCATTAAGGACATAAAATATAATCCGAAAAATGAACAATCCGAAATGACAAAAGCAGCATATAAAACCAAATGATATTATTAAAAAACAATATAGAGAGAAAATGAAACAAAACAAAAAGGGTGACGAATAAATCGATGAACGCAAATAAATTATTATTTGGTTTAGAATTCTCAAATTTTATTATATTTTGAAAATGTCAACAACCTCAACTCAGTGAATACAACAACCTGCACAACAAATTTTTATAATTAACCACGATATCCTTGCTTGAAAACATAAAATAAAATAAATCTGAAAAGGAATTTAATTATAAACAGTATTTTTCTATAAAACATGATTGAAATTTTAATAATTCATTTTATTTTTGATGATGCAACATTTAGTTTTGGTTGTAATTCTGTCAGGCAACAACAGACAGCATTGGTTTCGACAGTGCATCTGATAACATGACATATCGGTATCCATCTCGATATCCTAACAGGACAGTCAATAGTTGAACATTAAACTTTATGTCACTCTGTTCTTGATGAGAAATCTTGATGAAACATTGAGTCTTGGTTGTCATATTGAAAATAATAGTTACATTGAGTTTTTGTTGTAAATGTGGAAATAGTAGTAATGAAATAATCGTGATGTGAGTTTTTCCTCGAAAATCAAATGAACCCTATTTGTCAATTTTCGCCAATGTAATTGCCTTCTTTAGAAAAATTCATACAATTGGTCTCTTTAGGTAATTATTATTTTGAAGATGCCATTTGGATTGGCAAAAATTTACAAGTTGGTTTGTTTTTTGATTTTCGGGAAATCCAAGTTTAAATTAACTCCAGATGAAATAATCCTTTATATTGCAGGCCAATTGATTATGTGTAAATTAATATTAAATATCAATATTTAGCCATAATGATTTCTTTTGAAAGGAAATTCCAATTCTTGATTACTCAGTCCGCCAAACAATGAAGCTTTTTCAACCTCCGGTGCACTCTATGAATGAGTGCACCGGAGGTTGAAATCATGACTCCCAGTGTTAGTTGCAGTCTGCAAGGAAAACAAAGTTAATGGGACTTGTAGGATCTTTCACAGCACACCAGGTGTTAAGAATATCTTTCATTTTTCGCATCTTAGACATGAATTTTATATTTAAACGCTATTAGCGATCGTGGAAGATAAATCTCCCAAACCTGTAACGCATTCAGATGTTCGTCTCAAAATTATTTCTGTAGAGCTTCACCGTAAGATCGTGGATACGACACTTCAGAGCAGTACATTAAAATGCTACCTACGTATGCATTAAACAAATAGTAGAAATTGTCGATTGAGATTTTTATGAAGCATATCTTGATAATACCAAATGTTCTCATCGCCCTAGAACGAATATCATGTATTTCTTTCGCTTTTGTGATATATTTCTTAAATAAAGCTTCTCGAAAGTCTGATCTCAACAATTTAAATATTGTCTACAACCCATGGACTGCCGATTTGCTGGCTGACAGAAAAGGCAATCCAAGTGGCTTGGATTGAGAGCTTTTGAAACATCTGATAATATCAAATGTTATCAATGCCCTAGAACAAATCGCATCTGTATTTGTATCTTAATTTCATTTGCCTATTACAAAAAGAGCGTCTAAGTCCGCTTGGAGAATAAATCCATTAAGATCATATACATAAGCAAAAGTGACTTAATAATGCCATGTAGATTATTTATATAATAAATAATAACGGGCTGAGATCAAAACCCTGAGGAACACCCATTATAATGCTCACCCAGTCAAATAAAGATGTTCGGATTGCCGATTTCCTGGCTGACAGAAAAGACAATCCAAGTGACAATGTGCAAATTAAACTTACAAGCTGTAAGTTTTCGTAATGGTATGATGGTAAAAGATTTATTTTAACGTGGCGAGTGCGTGCTAGCGCAAGCTTACATGACCACAACCAAACAAAAATGTGAATCATGTGTCGAGAAGGTGTGAACGGAGGGGGTGTTTGAATGTGATAAAAGAGGGAGCGCGGCGGACGTCGAGAGGGACATGACTACAACAAAACAAAAATGTGAATCATGTGTCGAGAAGGTGTGAACGGAGGGGGTGCTTGAATGTGATAAAGGAGGGAGCGCGGCGAACGGAGGAGAGACCGTAGTTGTTGGAGTAATTAGGAACGTGGAGTAAGAGGGTATGACAGGAACGAAACGATAGCGAGGTGGGCGAGTATCGCCTAAGAAAGGAAGGTTGATGAACGATGGGGAGCCGACAGCGATGAGACGAAAAGTAACGAGAAGAAGGCGGAGTTTGATGCGGATGTGGATGGTGGGCCAGGAGAGTTGGGCAAAATATGTGGATGTGTGGTCGAAGCGACGGAGACGAAAGAGCACTCGAACGGCGGTGTTGATTATTCGTTGTAGGGGTAGGATGATGGATTTTGGAGAATTGGCGAAAAGGCTAAGGCAGTAATCGATTTTAGGGAAAAGAAGCGATGAAAGAAGAGACATACAAGAACGGAAGTCGATAAGGGGGCGGATACGGCGGATGTCACGGAGAATTAAGTTAGACGAGCGGACCTTGTCACGGACGAAGGGTTTAAGGGAAAGGTGATCATCGAAATGGAAGCCTAAGAAAGTGAGATTGTGGACTATAGGGATGATCGATGAGGCAAAAGATACAATGGGAGGAGATATGTTTGGTTTACGGGGGAGGATCCACATTATTTTGGACTTGTCGGGGTTTAGAACGAGATGGAGATTGGAGAGACGTTTGTAGATAGAAGAAAGACAGTACGAGGCAGAAATGCCGATATCGTGTATGCGATGTGCGGGTGCATGAGCGTAGATGAGGATGTCATCGGCGTATTGCATGACGTTAAAGGAGTAAGGTTTGATAAACGGAGAGAGATCGCCAAGCAGAGGAGAGAAAAGCATGGACCTAGGACTGAACCTTGTTGGCCACGCAGAAAATAGGGTTGGGTAAGGAGATGATGAATTTGAACCGAAGCGAAAATAATGGTCGGATAGATATGAGGCAAACCATGTTACGAAGGCGAGAAAGGAGGACGGAGTGGTCGACAATGTCGAAAGCGAAGGAGATGTCGAGGGAGATGAGAACACTATATAGAGCCTTCTCTCGAGAACTGAGAGAGATGTTGTCAATAGCTAAGTCGATAAATATAACATCACTATCGAAAACTTTATCCAGGGATTTAAGCAAGCTGTTACGAGCGATCAAAAAGTTCGTTTATGTTGATTTGTGCGTGCAAAAACCATGTTGAGATGTGTGTAAGGATAAGTTTCAAGTTACATGAGCATTCATATGTCGACAAATCAAACGTTCGAGGACTTTGCAACAAATGCATGTTAAGCTGATCGGTCTGAAATTGCTTAGGCTGTAGAATCATCTCTTTTAAAAACAGGAAAAAATAAATTTCTTCCAATCGTATGGGAGAACTTTATAGGCAAACGAGTATTTAAAAATTTGAACTAAAAGATGGACAATATTATTAGCAATGTTTCTCAGTAGGATGGACGGAAGATTATATGGCCCTGCATACGAGCATTGGTTCAGCCTTAGTAATTCATCACGTACTGAATAAGCGTTTATCCATGAAAGAGGAAATGCTTCGTCACATGTAAGCAAATTGTAATCGACTTTTGGATGTGATTTCCGTGAGTTGTAAAAAACTCTGCTAAGAGGTACTTAGATATTAAGTAATCAATCTTCGGTTACTAAGTTATCATCAGCTTTGATGTATAGTTTTTGATTTTGTATTTTTAGCTTGATGCATAGCGAAAAGGGGCTTTACGGTCTAAAGTTGTGGTTGTGGGTAGAAAAATACAGAAATCTTCGAATCAGAAATGTTCAATAACATAAAATTATACATTATCATTATATAGCAGGACGCTACTAATCAGCATGGGTGCATCACAAAATACAGCGTCCTGCTGTATCAAAAAATATGAACAATAGCTGTGAGGATAATATCGTGCCACAATCAGAAGAATTTCAGCTCACAGATGCAATCAAGTTGAATTATCATTATAATTATCATTAAATTATAATTATCAACTAGTAACGTACATCTGAGCTCTTTAAATACCGACAAACGTATCAGTTCGAATGAGGGGTCGCTAAATATAAATTCGTTTTATCAAACTGTGATTATGTATCGAAAAGTCCACCAAAGCATAAATAAGAAAAAGTCTCCTTAGAGCACTGATCAGCATATTTTGATAATATTTTTAAATGATCATCAACCTTTGGAATACTACAGTTAAATTTATTCGCTAATAGCATGTCTTTGTCGGTATCCAAAGTGATGTTGTTAGATATTGTGAGGCTTATACTTTTACGTGACTAAATTGATAAAGATCGACTTAACTGGTTTTATGCAACCAGCTTTTGGAACTGATTGAGGTCGTTTTTGGTTTACCAGATAATATTTAAACACCATATTTCTGCGCTTTTTCAAGAAAGGTAACAATTTCGTAAACTTTCTTACATTCAAGATTAAATCGTTAGCTTTACACCAATATAAGATGTTATTGACCTGCGTCAGCAATTCGTTTATGATGATCATAATTAGAAAAACTTAGATAAATATGTTAATGGCGTAAAAATACTTAAAAACGAGCTTTCTTAGATATGTCGCCCTGTTGTGTCATATGCCCTCTGAGATAGGGTTTAAAATGGGTGCAATTCCTTGACCACTCGGGGTGTTTAAGCCCGCAGCTGCATCAATGTGAAGAATTGAATTCGTCGGGAGCATCTTCATTGTCTTGCAAGCAACATATTCCACACGTCTGTGAACGTAGGCATCTAGACCTCCCAATGACGCCAGCTGTGGCACTGGTTACAATGGGTTATTCACATTTTCAGTAGATATATGCGAAAATTTCAAGTTATAACCTAAAAAAGGTTGCAAGCAGTCGCAACCCTTTTTCATAGTCGCTGGCCACCGTTCTAAAAAACGGGTCCAAGTATCTTGATTGTGGTAACAAATTTTTTCACTAAATTCAACCCCTTTACTAAAAATTTAATTTTTGTGATATTTGAAAATGAATGATATGTACGAGTACAATGTTGTAATGTAGTCAAATTAAATTTTTATTCGAATCCGAAATACATTTTTGAAAAATGAATGGGAGCCGTTGGATGAATTTCAGCACAGACAAGTTTCATTCTTGGAAATGTGGTAGTAACTCGTTTAATACCATCTGGAGTTGCAAACAGGTTTAACAAAAGCACGTTTTCATCACAAATGCCATATTCTCGAAAAACGTCAGTAGCATTGCTAACAATCCAACCAGATACAATGATTGGATAGAGTAAAAGTACTCTTCTCTTTGAAACATCGGAGGGAAGTTTAGCGTATATTAGTTTTATTGCTGATTCACATGAACTATCACCTTCCATAAGTATCTTGCCAATTCTTATAGATCGACAACAATCTCTGAGACCTTTTTCCATTGCTTCACCAGCTGGGAGTATGCTTATTCCACAATGGCCACGGACCCAATCGAGTCCGTAGTATTCACCGCCAGTAGGAGTAATAATGGTTTTAGGTACATAATTTAGTTGGTTTAATCCTTGTTCAACAACCAGTCGAATTAATCGATCAGCGCAAAATTTAAAATGAGCACGTTCAGTTTCATCAGATCTTAACACTGTAAGTAAATGTTTCACCAAGTTGTCCTGATATAACGTTAAAACGTTATCTGCTAGAGAATACTGCAAAGTTGAGAAAAAATTAGTTTTACTGTGTTCCATCTCAGCGTCATCTGTATTATTTGTAGCACTTGACATGTTTCTTCAAAGTTGAATTAGAAAAATTTTAATTTCAGTAAATCCCGGAAAACTATAATGAACGTATATATTAAACGTTGTGCATATGCGGTGTATTTTAAGCATAATGTTTCTCCTATCGAAGATCGAATAAATTTTTGAATTCTCGCAAATGCAATTGAACTCTTCACACAAAAACAGTAATATGTCATTTTTATATTTTTGTAACATTTAAAATTCTTAATACCGTGCTTAAGTTAAATTTTCTACCTTTATTTTAGAAATTATTTTCTCATAATAAATTAGTATAACGTTATTTTATAAAACTAAAATAGTTCTATTTTATTTGATTACCACAAATATTGATTTATATATTGTGAAAAGAAATCAACCGTTTAATTGTCAAGAAATTTCTGTATAGCTTTATATAATCCCTGAGCCCAATTCTAAAATTATTTTTTCAACTCCAGTAGGATATGTACAATACAAAAAGCCATGATTACAGCAGCATTGGTTTCAAACCGCAATAATAAAAGCTCCAAGATTTTTCTTTAAAATCAATAAAGTGGAAATGAAGACAATATTTTAAACTTTTTATAATTCATCTTGATATAAATTATATAAAATCTTATAACAATTATTTATTATTAATTATTTTTTATTATTTAACTATTTAACTTTTATTTTGCATTATTTTTAATTTGCAATATAAAATACGTAGACTTAGATAGCTTATTTAATTATATTCCTATATTATATTTTATATATTATTATATAGACAACACAGTGAGCCAAATACTCTTTACAAGTTGCATCACAGGAAATCAAAGTAAAACTTCACAGATCGCAATCTATTATCTTGGCTAAATCTTTATCCAACTCCAACTTAAACGCATGAATATTACGAGAGTTAACAGTCGTATCGGAAAGTTGATTCCATACTGATACAACTCTCTGTGCAAGAAAGTGAGATACGGATGCGGCATAGTCGTAGTGTTCCAAGCATTAAGGAATGTCCGCGTAGTGAGGGCTGATCTTTTAATCTCAACA
Organism: Pomphorhynchus laevis; assembly: GCA_012934845.2. Classification (NCBI taxonomy): domain Eukaryota; kingdom Metazoa; phylum Acanthocephala; class Palaeacanthocephala; order Echinorhynchida; family Pomphorhynchidae; genus Pomphorhynchus; species Pomphorhynchus laevis. The sequence continues at coordinate 16,945 of WNNJ02003086.1, forward strand.
AGTGCGCAATGGATGATCCTTAGTATGTAAAATATGCCATAGAATGCACATATCAGCACGAATTCGCATAAAACTAATACTACGTATTTTTAGATACCTAAGTCTATCCCTATATTCCAAATGTCTGACAGTACCGACTAATCTCGTGACGGAGCGATAAACATTTTTTAGACGATTACATTCTTCCTTAGTAATAGGGTAACAGCATAGTGAAGTTTTTAAAAGTATACTTAGAATCAAAGCGTTAGAAATGGTCCTAAAACAATAAATATCAACGTTTAAAAGCGACAGAAAGGGAAGACCAACGACTTGTCTGACCTGTGAGCACACGAAGTCGTTATGCATGCGAGTGCTTAAATCTGGTCGTACCCAAACACTAAGACCCTTATATGAGTCAGTCATCGATATGGCTATACCATCAAGGTGATAAACCCTACGTTGATTATATTTTGATCAAGATATACACATGGAAGCAAATTTTTTATTATTGAGCTAGAGACTATTGGAAACCGACCATGAATATACAGTATCAAGCAAGCATCGAGATTTTACATGTGGAAGCAGATCATTGATGCATATGCTGAACACTGTGGGCCCTATTACAAACCCTTGAGGGACGCCACAATTCAAAGGAAAACAATTAGACAAAGTGGAATTTACCCTAACATAACAGTATCTGTTAGAAATATACTCGTGATCCACCATATTACTATGCCAGTCCAATCCAATATTGATAAGTTTTTTGATCAAATGAGCGTGTATTATAGTGTCAAAAGCCTTTGAAAAATCAAAGAAAATGATATCGACAGGAGCACCTAAATCCAGACAGCGCATCCACTGGTCGTGAGATATCATTAAATTAGTAGTTGTGGAGTGACTCTTGAGAAAGCCGTGTTGAATATTGGAAAGTATATTCTTAGCTTCAAGGTGTGCAATTAAGTGCTTAATGAGCAGCCGTTCAAATATTCGACAACACACACGTAAGGCTTATCGGCCTATAATTTTTAGTATCTGTGCGATCCTTTTTTGAATACTGGAGTAATTATCGAGCATTTCCAGTCATCAGCTACCTGTCCCAGTGTGGCGGAGGCCAAGAATATGTTGTGGAATGGAATGTAGATGATATCAGCAATATGGCGTAGAAATATGGACGGTAAATTATCAAGACCAGAACATGCCGACTTTTTTAAACACATTAGTTTATAAAGAATTGATAGAGCACTTAGCAAACTAAGAAAATACCTATACTCTATGATTCAATTACTAGGCAGGTCATTCGATGGTCTTGATGACGCCTTTGAAAGGGTAGAAAATTCTCGTGCGAATTCATTCGCTATTTCTCACTCATTAGAAAAGACAGACCGTCACGATTTCTGATCGAGAAAGAATTTTGAAAGCTGTTTTGACGCTTAGTAATGTAATTAACGAATTCTCGTGGATTTATACAATAATTATCAGTGATGGCCTTTTCGAAACTTGCCCTCTTACGTATTTTGTACCATAATGCTTAATTGTGGATACGTCTATAATCGTTAAAACTTGCATATCCGGCTTTATAAGATTTGAACATCTTTTGACGTGCAGATATTGCTTTCTTAACATAATAGCAAAACCATACAGGACAGTGGTTAGAATGTTGGAGTGAAACATTCACTCCAACAGTGAATGCGTCCGGCCAAGAGCACCATACTAAACATTGCCTTGCACTATCTATGTCAATTCTGAAATGATTTATCCGCCTAACTGAAGGTTTACTTAGAGGGCAATCAGTGTTTATATTTATCAACAGAATAACGTGATCATAGATACCAATGGGATCCAAATGTTTAATAGACCCAACAAACGCTTTTGACGTTGTCAGAACTAAATCAAGAAGCAAGTTCGAAGAAGAACCAAGTCTAGTGAATTCACTGACGTGTTGAGATATACAAAGTTTATTCATTGCATCAAGCAGAGCAACTGAGCCCAGATCAGTACCAGCAGTGCATGTGCATGTAACCCAGTTTAAGGTCGGAATATTAAAATCACCAAGAATCAAAATATTAGGGGTTAAACTGATACGATTGAAAACATTTATAACAGAGTTTGTAGATAAACAAGGACTGCGGTCCTTGTTTATTTAGTAAAACACCCCTACCTAAGCGATTAGTTATGTCACTTCTGAATAAGACATAATCGTCCATCGCAATTTCATTGGAAGATATTTGAGGTTTTAACCAAGATTCAGTGAAGGCCATAATAAGGGGACGTTTTTGTTGAAGCAAATTACGAATTTCATAGATATTATTTATTATACTACACTCATTAGAATACATTACTTTAACATTACTACATCTGGTTGAAGGATTGGACACGCTGTCCGTTACAACATCATTGGCGTATGTGAAAGAATCATTAGTACCTGATTGGAAGAACACGGATGCAATAATCATACCGGCACTACATCGCGGAGGGATCCTGTTGGAGGGAGTATGTATTCCTAGCCAACGAATGTACAAACGCATCCGCATAACTTGAAAATTTTTGATCATTAAACCGTGTTCACCTGCAGACAATCTTTTCGATAACTCTGTCTTAGAGGCAGATAAACGAATACGATCATGCAGGTTCAAATCTTTTAAAATACGAATACCAGAACCTTTTAAATGGAAAAAATGGCGAAAAATGATGTCGACAGTATCAGACGAATTCAGAACGACCTTAAGCAACCGAGGATGATCATTATCCTTAAGTAATCGGCCTAATCTGAATGCCGCGCGAATTTGTAAATCATTCAGACATGTATGTTAACAATCGCGGAGAACAACGGATAGAATTGAACGAACATGCGCCAGGTCGTCATCAAGTCTGCATTGGTTATTAAGTGCAAAATATTCCCTGACATTACTGATTATAATACATTTATGCCTGTCTCCATATTTCAAAGACTGATCAGTCTTCACTTTCTGCATAGCATTTCCCTGGGTAACAGAGCAACGACCGGATTGACTAGTCTGCTCTGTCTATTGTTCTGTAATATCTATAAATCGATCATTTGATTCCAAATAATTCTTTGCAGGACAATCCTTATTCTGGTTTAATTTGTAGGGTCCTCGAGCGCTAAGTGCATGAATGCTAGCTGTCTGATATGATGTTATCGACGAATGTTATTTTAGCGTAACAGTAGTGTTTGACATCGAGTAGGTCGAATCCGATTGGTGTTGCTGCAAGTTGTGAGCCCTTTCTGAGCGGACAGTAGATACGTTTGGTTCGTCGTTATCAACCCGGTTTTATTACTACCAGACTGTGATTTAGGGATGTTAGCCAAGGTAGCACGCTTGTGTAGGTTGCATTCAGCTGATACGCACACGTTAGAAACTGTGTTTACCAGGATAGATCCATTTGGAACTTGAGAAACTCCGTCACACTGCAAACATTTTCCAATTGCTATAAGCGTTGAACCAACACATTGGTTTGCTTCGCCGCACAAAATCCGCAATAGAATGGTAGCTCGTCACCAGTATCATCACCCAAATCACAAATTTGTGTTACCGATGTCCAAATTTAACCGCTAGTTGAACATTCCACCAGTACACTCTCGAATTTTCTTGTTGTAATCGGTATCCCTGAGTTTGCTTGCCTACCTCTTGATACATTTTTCTTCTTGGCACACATTGTCAGGAGAAAGTTGCTGATATTTATGTTTCGTAGTTCTCGTCTCGAATATTATCGTTTTGTTGTCATAGAAGAGACGCGCGTTTTGTTGTCATAGAAGAGACGTCTCATAGAAGAGACGCACCTCCGTTGCGGAGAATAAACAAATGTTTTTCTCCGCAAACAAATGTTTTTCATTAAATATTAATAATAATTGTAACTGCGATACCGCAGGTGTAGTGTATCTAATACAATGTACATGTGGATTGCAATATATAGAAAAAACATATCAAATGTTAAAAACTAGGTTTAGGCAACACATATATAATATACAACATAATAGTCAAACTATATTTCATAAACATATGAGATTAATAGGACATAATACCAAAAACTGTAAATTATTTATTTTAGAACATATTATTGAATAAAACATATCAATATTAAATCAAAAACTAATAGAAAAAGAAGATTTTTGGATTTAAACGCTTAATTCCATGTACCCATTAGGATTGAATGACGTGGTACAAGGAATTTGGCAGAAGTAGTATAGTACATAATAAACAATTATATTATAATAATCCGGTTAAACGCAAACCAAGAAGTCATGGTGATAAAAGGAATAGGAAAAATAGAGTTAAAAATATTAAAAAAGATATGTATATAAATGAACAATTAGAAATATTAAAACAACTTTTAAGAGATAATAAGCTGAAAGATCTTTATGTAAATATAAGAAGTTTTTCTAAAGATATCATATGTTCAATAAATCAAAAATTAATAAACGTTTATGATATGCTAAGTTGTATAATAGACAGTTATTGTAATACAAAATACTATAATCGTACAATAAATGTTAAATAATAACAATAGAAAATATACATTAACCATAAACTTCATTAATAAATGTATAGATAACATAAATATAGCCGGACTTTTAAATAATTCTAAACGTAAAGAAATAATAGGGTCAGATTTAAGTAAATATATTCCTAAAATAAGGTATAAACTCCTACCACCATTCGGACGATTTTCTAATAATAAAGAATTAAAATCAATATGTAACGATAATTTTAGAAACATAATGGAAACAGAATGCAATTGTAAAAGTCTTAGTTTTGATAAAATAAATGAACACATATGTACCCATAATCTAGAATTAATTGAAAACTGTGAATTGAGAAAGCTGCTATCAAAAGGGTATAAATATAGATTAAATAATAGCAACGACAAAAATAAAATTTACAATTCGTTATATAATAACTTAAAACTGAATGCGATTGCAGGTCTTAATTTTGATAAAATAAATGAACGTATATAAACTTATATAATCTAAAATTAATTGAAAGCGTTGAATTAAGGAAAATGCTATCAAAAGGGTATAAATATAGATTAAATAATAACAACGACAAAAATAAAATTTGCAATTCGTTATATAATAACTTAAATGATTACTTTAGTAAGCTGATTAATAGTAAAAGCTCAAATATATCTAAGATAAACATTTGGAAAGATTATATATTTGATAAAATTAAAAATAAAATGAAAATAACAAACAATTATAAAAGGAAAGATAAAATTAATAAAGATATGTATAAAGAACTTACTAAATAAAGGATAACTATATAATAACAACTATTGACAAAGCTAGTAATAACTTTGTCTTCATATGCAAAAATCATTATTATGATATATTAATGAAAGAGGTTAATTCTAATGATTTAAATGTAAATCCAACATATGAACGTAGTGAGTTGAGTTTTGAAACAATTATTACAAGTCACTGTTCTATAATGGATTAAAAGGGTATAAAGGTCGAATTAGATAATAAAACTATACCTATATTACATTGGAATCCAAAATTACATAAAAATCCAATAAAACCTAGGTTCATATGTAGTGCGTTTAAATGTACATTAAAACCACTTTCTGTCTATATGAATAAAATACTTAAAGTAATTAAAGCACACTTTAAAAAATATTGCAAGGTAATCGAAATTAATACTGGTATAAAACACTATTTCAGTATTAATTCTACAAAAGAATTTTTAGAACAGACAAAAGGAATAAATTTTCAAAATATAAATACATACGATTTTAGTACGCTTTATACAAATCTATATTTAGTAGATATTAAAGAAGCGTTAGTAAAATTAATTAATCTTATATTCGGAAAAATATATACATATATATGTTATAATAATTATAACGCATATCTAACAAAAATATCAAGTAAATATAAATATATGGATAAAATTGAATTAATAGAATCCTTAAATATTTTGATAAATTAAAATTATTTAAAGGTAGGGACATCTATATTTAGACAAGTTAAAGGTCTTCCAATGGGTGGTAATAGTAGCCCAATTATAGCTGACTTGTTTTTAAGCTTTATAGAATATGAATTTGTTCATAACTGTGTAAAAACTAAATCTAAACAATATAAATATATGAAATACATGTTTCGATACATTGATGATATATGTGTATTTAATTCTAATAATTTTTATTCAATTAGTGAACACATTTATCCAGAGAGCCATATTTTTAACAAAACCAATATTAATGATAAAGAAGGTGTATATCTAGATATGAACATTAAATTAACATTAACTAAAACTACTATTAATTTATATCGTAAAGATGTCATATTTAAATTTACAAGAAACATATTTTTGCATGAGCATTCATGCACATCATATAATATAAAATATAATACATTAAATAATGAAATTTTAAGAATTGCAACAATATGTAATGATATTGGCTTTCTTCAAAATCATTTAAATATTTTAATAGATACATATTTTAAACTAGGTTACTATAAAAATAACATCAAACAGAAAATAGTAAAATATATAAATCAACACAATAATATAAAGAACAAATTTAAACTCTTAAGTGGCAAATTTTTATGGATGGATAATAAATAATATACTTTGTATTAGAATAAGATACTAGATAGTTTTATCAGAGGAAATACATCATTAGCATGTATTTGGCCCCGCTGCTATGTTGGGTAGAAGAGTTAGGGGCCGAAACCTGATAGCATAGCAGTTCCTCCTGATGACCTATAATTCTTATTCTGATACAATATCGGTTATTTATTAGTCAATTCATAAAAATGAAGTTTATTTTATATTTCAATTCTTTTTATTTTA
>WNNJ02003087.1:0-44778 GCA_012934845.2 Pomphorhynchus laevis
GTTTAATTTATAAAACCATTGTCAACTTACTTAAGAATTGTTTGATGATATTCAATTTAAAAATTTGCTAAAATTTCCTTAAAAGAAGGAATTGCATCTGCTATATGTATTAAACCTAATATTATGATATTAAGTTTCTTTCCATGTTCCTAAATTGCGCCTGTTAATAGACTTTCTATATAAATATTTGAAAATTAAATCTATTAATATTTAATTATTAATAAAGTATTAATATATCAATATTCAAATATTTAATATATTAAAACGGAATCAATTTATTAATTAAAATTACATTATTCATATTCTTTATATTCTTGACTTATTGAACTTCAAATATTAAATAAATATAACTTTAAATTTTATGTAATAATTTATTTAAAATAATATTTAAAATTTATTATTTATATAATGAATAATGTTAAATGAACTTCAAAATTTCATATATTTTTATAATCTTATTATAATCTTAATCTTCTAAAAATCTTATGAATAAGATTAATCATATTAATCTTATAATCTTATAGTTACCTGTAACTTAACTGAAACTCAATTTTTTGTATTATTAATTTAAAAATAGAAGCATTTTAATATTAAAAAGAAATTTTATAACAAAGAATTTTCATTAATCAAATTAATCAATTTACTTAGAAATTAAAATTTATAGGATATCCAATTTATTAGATATCATTATCAGGAACTGCTATTTTATCTGGTTTTGGCCCCTATTCCTCAACCAAACATAACAGGGACCAACTACATGCTGATGACGTATTTCCTCTGATGAAATTTGATTATATAGTATATTATTCTAATACAAAGTATATTATTTATTATCCATTCATAAAAATCTTATGCTAGTGATTTAAAATTTATTTTTAATATTATTGTGTTGATTTATATATTTTACTATTTTCTGATTGATGTTATTTTTATAGTAACCTAGTTTAAAATATGTATCTATTAAATTATTTAAATGATTTTGAAGAAAGCCAATATCATTACATATTGTTGCAATTCTTAAAATTTCATTATTTAATGTATTATATTTTATATTATATGGTATGCAATGCTCATGCAAAAATATGTTTTTTTTTGTAAATTTAAATATGTCATCTTTACGAAATAAATTAATAGTAGTTTTAATTGATATTTAATGTTTATCTAGATTTATACCTTTTTTGTGTAATATCATTACAAATTGTTGCAATTCTTAAAATTTCATTATTTAATGTATTATATTTTATATTTTATGGTATGCATGAATGCTCATGCAAAAATATGTTTCTTGTAAATTTAAATATGTCATCTTGACGATATAAATTAAAAGTAATTTTAATTGATGTAGATTTAATGTTCATATCAAGATATATATTCTTTATCATTAATATTGGTTTTATTAACTGTTTTATTAAACAGTTATGAACAAATCATATTTTATATGAATGCTCATGCAAAAATATGTTTCTTGTAAATTTAAATATGTCATCTTTACGATATAAATTAATATTAGTTTTAGTTAATGTTAATTAAATGTTCATATCTAGATATGCACCTTCTTTATCATTAATATATTATGATATATTAATGTATATATTATGTATATATTATGTATATTATGTATATATCATAATATACATTAATATATTATGATATATTAATTTATATCATCTGGATAAATGTGCTCACTAATTGAATAAAAGCCGAAATGTCATCAATATTGGTTTTATTAAGAATAAAACTATATGGATAAATTTGTTTGCTTATTGAATAGACATTATTTAAATGCACATTTAAAGGTTTGACAAACCTTTAAATGATTTTGCAGGAAAACCAATATCGTTACAAATTGTTGTAATTCTGTAAATTTCATTATTTAATGTATTATATTTAATATTATATGATATGAATTAATACTCATACAAAAAATATGTAAATTTAAATGCCATTTTTACGATATCAGATCACTATAAAACCAATGAACATTTATACGTTAAATAATTTAATTTATTTCAAAAATACATTAAAACAAAAAATTAAAATAATTAATTATTTAAATATTTTAATAAATGATTAAAATAAATATTTTTGTATTGAATTCGATTGTCTGTCATCATTGAATATACCTCAAAGGTATGTTCAATGTAAAATATGGCACATTTTATTACGTATATTAGCAAAAAAAACAGGCAATTTTATATTTTGCGATATTACATTGTATACCACTCTATTGATGTACTATGTTCCTCTTATCCTAAAAATGTTGATGAAAAATGTAAAATATTTATTTGTACTAAAAGCTAAAATTTTATAATAATATTCTTATCAAATTTACAGTTCAAGGTAAGCATTCAAAAATAATGCTTAGTTTAGATACTAAGCATTCAAAATTTCAAAGCAAATTTTTTTGAAAATATCTTTCAAAAATGGCTGTATGCTTGTTTTTGTTTTCTGATTATATTACAATACATTAATCATTTTTTAAAAGCCAAATGTCTAGATGAATTAAATATAGACGCTTTAGTTCCTATTTTCACAAACAAGAAATTATTTTGTACTGATATAATTTGCTAGTGGATTATATTATATAGTACATAGAAGTGAATAGTAAATTGCTGAGTACGCAATTCCTATATAAATCATAGGGCACGAAACAAAAAAGCTGAGTCAGTTGTCTGTATGTCAAAGTATAAAATGCAAATTGATAGTTTCATTGAAAAATAACGCATTCTATTATATTAAGAATGTGTTTGAAAATCTTGAATTTGCTTATATTTATTTCTCTATTGCTTGTGAGTACTGACACAAATCAGCTATGCACAAAGATTCCTAATTCCTTAACCATTTGGTTACATAAAAACGTAACCTTAAAGCTTTACTCAACTGATGAAGTAATAATTAGGTCTGATGATTTAAACGTTGTAAAACTGTTAAGACGGGATCTGATACTAAACCAACAAAGCCCTGTTACTAATGAATATATTATAAAAGGGCTTCGGCTAGGTAGGGCGGAGTTATCAATATCCTCGCCCCAAAATGAAACAATATGCCCTTCGATTAAAGTAAGTGTCGTACCAAAACGTCAAATTGTAGATAGAATATTTGACTACGCGACAATTATTATTGTTCTTATGTCCTCCTTCATAATGGGCGCTCTAATTGAATTCGAAAAATGCCGACAATGTTTAAGCACAAAAACTGGTCTAAAAGCTGCTATTGGTGGTCTGTTTATGCATTGGCTGCTATTACCACCGCTATCACTGGGTATTTCTAAGCTATTTAGATACAACCAGCTGCAGACCATTGCACTGTTTGCAGTAGCCTGTGCCCCAATGGGCACGAAGAGTCAGCAATGGACTGTTATATTTGATGGGGATGTTAATTTGAGCGTAGTTCTTACCTTTCTAAGTACATTATTTTCATTTATAACAATGCCATTATGGTTAATGACCCTGGTAAGGATGCATTTAAAAGTTAATGTACCTTTTAAGGGGCTTGTTCGTACGTTAGCATGTGTAGTATTACCCTATGTCGTATCAATGGCACTCACCAAATGGAAACCAAGTTTAAGAGATATAACTCGGCGATATGTCAAGTCAATACTTATTATCATCTTGATTTTCTTTATTACCGTTGGTATTTATGTGAGCTGGCCTCTATTTACACAACTGCATTGGTCACATTTCATAAGCGCTCCATCGATGCAATGGGCTGCCTGCATATTCGGCTTAATGGTCTCAACATTCATTTTGCAACTAAAATGGCAGCAGGCGTTAACGTTTGCTCTTAGCGTCGGATATCAAAATATTGGAGTAGCATTCTTACTAGTTCGTTACAACTTCCCACAACCTGAAAGTGATATATCGTCAACTATTATTTTAATTATAGCTGCAATGGGTAGTATTCCGCTTTGGCTAGCGTTTTTGATTAAAAAGATATATCAGCTGGTTTCTACAAAAAGAAAACAGCCAATTACTAAGGCTACAACTGATTTACTGGCAGCAAAGCATGTAGTCGAAGATATTGAAAGAAAACTATTGCAGACCGGATAATTAATTTTTATTTCAATGTAATTTTATGCGTTCATTACAAATAAAAAATTAATTTTTAAATTGTTGCTTAAATTTACATCACTGGTATTTTTGTATGCGCTAATTACTCTACAATTTGTAACCGAAACAATTAAATGCGAAAGAATGTATATGGTGTAGCCAATTTGCTGATGGAATGTAGATAATTAAGCAATCAATTTAATGAAGCAGTCAATGACAACGAAATTGATTCTATAAAATATGAATGACAACATAGATGCCATTAAATATAATGATGTTGTATTTGTTGTCAAATGTATCCTAGCAACCATTCTTCATAATGATAATTCATCCCTTTTCAATAATATCTCTCTTGTATCTTTGATCTGTTTAAACAAATTCACAAATTCTCCTAACGTCTTCAACTTATTACCACTTCATCTACTTGTCGTATCTATCCTGACCGCTCCCCTTCTAATATTTCCCAGCTCAATTTAGCTCGCATTGACAAACATCGACGTGAAACAAACGGCGAGTTATCATTATCAATCCGTCAAATCAAAAATAATTTTAATGTCGTACACACGAGGATAAAGATCCGATAGCGTCCCGTATCTCCCCCTGTCTTCTTCGCTAGTCAATCTCGCTCCTGATCATACTTTTCGTCTTAGTCTTTTCAGCACTCGCTTCATTCTTCACAAAGCTGACCTGCTCATTGATATCTTCGATCAATTATCTATAGATATTCTCTGCATTACCAATTCTTGGCGCTGACTCTAATGATCTTACTATTCGTCGTCTATGTCGCTCTGGTTGTTCTCTAGTAGAATCATATCGTCCAATTGTCTCTCCCACATATACTGCTTCTAACCACGGCGGTATTGTTAAAATTGCTCGTCACCCAACGTCCGCGTAAAATTAACCCTAACATCCGTTACACTTCGTTCGAATTACTCATATGCAAATTATCAACTTCTTTCCGTATGGAACTTGTGATTGTATACTGTTCAGGCTCAGCTGCTCATTACGTATGTTCTTTAACGACCTTGCATATCTTCTTTCCCACTATTCATTGTCTTCTAATCCTTCTGTTTTTCTCGGTGGCTTTAACATTCATCTTGATCGTCCAAGTGACTCTGACTCTATTACTCTAACTAATATTTTTTCTGATTTTAACTATAAATTTTATTCAACAAGCCCCACTCATATTATCGGCAGTGCTCTCGACATTATTGCTATTCCTAACTGATTCAATGACTATACCTCTTGTCAATTACTGATCCTAATTTACCGAGCATTTCCTTGTTACTCCTACTCTTACTCGTCCCCATCCCCATTCTCTTTCTCTGCCTTCAACATAAGCTACTCGAAGTCCACCCTGAAAACTTCTCGATACCCCTATTATCTTTACAGCTTTGCTTAATTCTTCACTCTTTTCACTTCCACTTAACTATCTTTCTCCCGATGATATCTGCATTATGTTTGATTCTGAACTTACGACTATCCTCAATCACCTTCTGCCTAGTCGACCCCACGTTTTCAGAGCTCGCGCTATACTCCCTGGTTCGATTCCGACAGTAGTCTTTCTAAGCGTCGACTCCTTCATTCTTTTTGTGTGTTAAATCGTTTTCGTAAACGTTCTCCAAACTCACCCCAACTCCCCGTGTTTCCTACCTCTCAATCCGCCGTTCCCATCACATTCTTATGCGTACCAAATGTACTCTCTTTCAGCGAAATCAACTCAAATCATCTTCCAACTCTAAATCTCATTGGAAAATCTTAAACTCAATTCGCTCACAGTCATCTACCCCTTGTAACATAAATACTGATGAATTTTCTTCTTATCTACAAACTAAACTATCTAATTTACTTTCTCTTCTAATCGTATGCCCTTTGTATCCTCTTTTCTCTTTAAATACTTTCCTTCCATAGCTATATCACATTCTTTCCGTTTCGACTAATGAAGTTTCTTCGGTTCTTCTATCACTATCTAATAAACCCTTTCTTTCTGACCCATTTCCACTCTCTTGCTTAAAATTTTTGCTCATCTATCTCACCCATCTTAACCACATTGTTCAACTCGTCCATCCGTAGCCGTACATTTCCTTCCATCTTGAAATGCGCCACTTTTCGTCCTCCCCAAAAAGCAATATCTCGACCCTTCACAATTATCTTTGTACCGTCTTATCTCACTTCTCCCAACCCTCTCTAAAGTCCTTGAGCGACTTGTTCTCAAGCAAGTTAATGCATATCTATTTTCCTCCAACTTGTTTCCTACCTTCCGAGCTGCTTTTCGCTATTATCACTCTACTGAAATTGCCTGTCCTAAAGTTTATAACGACTTACTTATCTCGCGTAATTTAATTATGTAGTGTCATAGTTTCTCTTGATCTATCGACTGCTTTTGAAATCGTCGATCACTCGATTCTTCTCAATCGTCTTCGTCATGATTATGGCTTATCTTTACCAATTGTAACTTAGATTTATATATATATATATATATATATATATATATATATATATATATATTATATATATATATATATCATTACCGCACTTTTCGCGTTTGTTCTAAGTTTCCTCTTGCCCATCCTTATTCAATTTCGTCCGTTGTTTCACAATGTTCCGTATTCGGCTCTGCTTTTCTCTCTTCTCGATTATTTGTCTTCTATTTCTTATACATTTAAATTCCATTTTATGCAATATGCTGATGACATTCTTATGTATGATCATGCACCTGCATATCGTATTGATGATTTTTGTTTCTGCTTCCAACTGTCTTGCCTCAATTTTCAATCATCTTTATTCTCTTCGTGTTACTATGAATCCTAATAAATCCAAAATAATGTGAATCCTTCCTCGACGCCGCGGCTTAGAACGTCCCTCCTTATCATTAAATTCTACAATTCTTCCTATCGTTGGCAATCCCGTTTTCTGAGGCATCCACTTCGACAACCGACTTTCACTTAAAACTTTTCGTTAGAGATAAAGTACGCTCATCTACATTGATTCTCCGCAACCTCCATCAAGTTCGTAGATTGATCGATTTCCCTTCTTGTATGACTCTCATATCTTCTCTCCATTTTTCTAGACTTGATTATTCTCTTAGTCTATTTTCCAGCTCACCTAAATTCACTCTTCTTCCTTTACAACACATTGTCAACGCAGCCGTCCGAATTCTCCCCCGTCTTCGTCAATTTGACCATCCATCCCACCATCTTGCTTCTCTCGATTTGCCTACCATTTATTGTCGTGTTCGAATTCGTCTTCTTCGCGTTGCTTTCCGCCTTGTAACTTTTCATACCCCTTCATTTCTCAACCTTCCTCTTCTCAACAATTTTCGTCCTGTTTACTGTTCCTTTCGTTCCTGTAATTCCCTTATTTTACATGTCCCAAACTACTCTACCTCGTTTGGCTTCCGATCCTTCCTTGTATCTTCTCCTCTCTCATGGAATCATTTGCCCATTCATATACGCCAATCAACTTCCCTGCCGTGCTTCAAACGCCACATACAATAACATTTAAACAATTTATTTGTATGACTTTTGCAGTTTTTTGTTTTGAATTGTTTTTTTCGAATCTGTAGACTTTTTACAGGTCTGACACTTATCGAAATAAATTTCCTTAACAGTTTATTAATCTATGAAATGTAAGGATATTACAATGCTCTAAGCTTCCGTCCTAATAGTGTGATATGTCTATTTCATCTTCAGTCAATTAGCCATCATTATACATAATTATCTGTGAAATGTAAGGATGTTACAATGCTCTATGCTTCGATCATCTATAGTTGTCTTCAAACTAGTGCACAAATATCGTCGCAAACCAGTTACCACACGTTCTAACCACTAATTAAATCCTGCGCCTAACTAAATATTATAGTTAAGCATTTTAATTTAATTTAATAATATTTTAATGAAATTTTTACGATAAATTTTTAACATTAATATTTAATTGTATTAAAAAGTTCATATTTATTTGTATTTACTTGATAAAAGTTAACAAGATCCATTTCAATTATAATTAAATGATTTTACTCCTTCAAAATCCTTTATAGTTTAATATTTACATTTTAAATGTTTTGTAATTAAAATTATTTAAATTCCTATTTTAAAGAATGAATATAATTAGGTACATGAAATATCTGCTTATAGCTATTCATTTATTGAACAATTTCATTAGCGTAACAGAATGACTCGTATGCTAAAGTTTACTAATACAAAACTAATTAAAGTCAAAACTAATAACATAACTATTTTCATGACACGAATCATCTTCGAACAATAAATACTAAATTAATGCTGTTATAATTACATTTGTGTGCCATGTAATCTGTCTTTTAGGCATTATTAATTATCCACACAAGGAAAATTTGTTAGTGTAAATTGTTAATTGTTTCGGTCAATCACAGTGACCCTCTTGAAAAGGATCACTGTGACCTTTTGAAAAGGGTTACTGTGAAAAAGGGCCTAAAAAACAGACTAAATTAATGTTTAATTCATGTTTAATGAATTATTTAATTAACGTTACTTTTACTCTTGCGGAAAATCGAGTTAATACACTTTTTGAATAAGCTCGATGGCAATGTAAAGATATCGACTAAAATCAGTATCTCGACAAAACTCATTGATATTTTTCATAAAATCGTTGTTTAGAAGGTCATTAATCGGTGAAATGTAAGAATGTTAAACTGATCAATGCTTTAATCCTAAAGATGTGTCTGCAAACTAGTGTACGAATATCGTCACGAACTAGTTGCAACACGACCTAACTACTAATATCATCATGTGCCGACATTAGTACTCATTAGATCATCAAGGCACAGACACTGAGCACTAATGTTTCAACATGTGATAATACATGGATGGTCTATATAGAATCCAGTTAGTGATTGAAAATTGCACGAATTGTTTTTTCGAATCTGTAGACTTTTTACAGGTCTGACACTTTTCGAAATAAATTTCCTTAGCAGTTTATTAATCTGTGAAATGTAAGGATATTACAATGCTCTAAGCTTCCGTCCTAATAGTGTGATATGTCTATTTCATCTTCAGTCAATGAAGTCCTTAGTCATCATTATACATAATTAATTGAAGTAATTAATTGACAAAACCAACTGAAGTCAAAACTAATAATAATGATAGTGATGATAATTTTTTTCTGAATTGTCTAGTACTCTTATTATAAAATCAACGCAGAGTCACAAAATCTGTCCTGGACAATGAAAATTCGTTAGTCTTGTAGAATGAGAGTAGCATCCTCTGCAATAATACTAAAAAACTAATAATAATGATAGTAATGATATTTTTTTAATAATCAAAATTTATTTTTGATAACAGACAATTACAATTTACGGGTTACCCGCAAATGGGCTCTTATATTGTTATCACTATTAAACATCATGCAATATCATGATGTAAAATATCATAAAACCAAAAAAACTTCAGAAATATGCTTAACGTATCACACTGGTTGAACGGGGAAGCTTTTATCTAATGGTGTACTCTGCAGTTGGTAGGGTTGTTACAGGCGCTAATCAGATAATGCAGGCCATAGCAAAATATAGAGCCTCAAGATCACATCTAGACTACAATGATTGCATTAGTCAATTGAGACAAGATGTGTCGATTCAAATAGCAAAATGTGCTTAAATGGCTTTGAGAATGCGAACAAAATCCGAACATATCCTTTTCGACAACGACAATAACATTTGCTCGTATGCGTAATGCATCTGCTCTTAAACATGCGGATGATGTTCTGCAAGATTTCGATAAGAATAGCATGATGCTACGGATTTTGAGTAACAAATTGTGACATTTATTATTTTTTTAAATCATCAAAATTTATTATTGATAACAGACAATTACAATTTACGGGTTACCCGCAAATGGGCTCTTATACTGTTATCACTATTAAACTTAGAACGTTATTTGTGATTTTGCGTGATCATTGGTTTTTGCTTTCTGACATGTCTGCTTTCTGACATGCGTAAGGTTTCATGCTTATTGACATTTAAACAGCGTTTGCAATCAGGGTTGAGATCCTTGATCGTAGGGTTCGTATACCATCTATGTACGAAGCATGAGGGCGAGTGGATATCTGACTTGATATTTGTTTCAGTACAGCGTTCTTTGTCGGACCCATCCCTCCTGTGGTCGATAATATAATCGGATGAAAGGATGCATGCTCAACTTTCACTATTCGTTCATAATATTTTGCATTTTTGCGATTTTCGTGTATTTGAAAGGGTCTGATATTCTTGATAGGGAGTACGACGGAGCCGAAGAGTCAAAAACCCATATATCCATGTAGGACCGGTCCGTAGCATTCCCAAATATGCCGTTGCAATAAATATCTACCCTTGCATCTCTATCTCGCGATTTGTATTGTTATCGAAATCAATAGATTGAGGTACATGATTAAGTTGGGGCTCTTTTATTACGTACTTAAACATTTAGATATTTCATCGATTACAATATTGTGACGAACAAAATCAAATCCTCCAGTCGGGCATGATAGGGCATGCGTAATATCAAATCCGGCACCGCAAGGGCACTTATTTGCCATTGAGTTTGGTTGACAGCCATATCGTACTGCAACAGCAGTACGATATGATATAGTGATGTGATATAGCGATATGATATATATCACTATATATATCATATAGTGATGATAATGATAATAATATATATAGATAATAATGATATCAAGTTAGTGATATTAACTTGATAGTTATGCATAGCAGCAGTGCATCGTAGTGCAACATTGTATTATCCAGTAGCCAACTGGTGTGTATCTTGTTGCACAACGCGCTTGGTTCTCCAGCGCTTAATGCAGACGGGTGAATACTTGCAGTTGCAAACCCCAGTCTTTGCAAGGGAACAAGGGACTTTCGTTGTTTCAAATCACCGTAAAGCCTTTATCCCGACTTCAATCCAGTTGTGGGGAGTACATGCTACTGATGAACAACTAGTTCGAAACGGTGACTTTGTCATTTGCGACAATTTCACTGATGAATTTCTTTCGTGGTGCTGACACCCTGATATCAAATGATTCCACGAACAATAGTATTTCCATTTGGGGAAATTTATTGATAGTGATGCATAGCAGCAGTGCATCGTAGTGCTACATTGTACTATCCAGTAGCCAACTGGTGTGTATCTTTGTAGCACAACGCGCTTGGTTCTCCAGCGCTTAATGCATACGGGTAAATACTTGCAGTTGCAAACCCCAGTCTTTGCAAGGGAACAAAGGACTTTCGTTGTTTCAAATCACCGTATAGCCTTTCTCCCAACTTCAATCCAGTTGTGGGGAGTACAGGCTACTGATGAGAACCAACTAGTTCGAAACGGTGACTTTGTCATTTGCGACAATTTCACTGATGAATTTCTTTCGTGGTGCTGACACCCTGATATTTAATTAAAGTATTAATACTTTCATTAAGTTTTAGAATATTTTAATGTATGCTAAATCCTTCAGTACTGCAACCATTTATGTGATGATATTCGTTATATCTTAAACGTCTTTGATTGTTCGCTTGTCGATACCTCGATGAAATCTGTGAAAATGCCATTCCGTGCCATATCAAAGATGCTAACTGCCAATGTCGATTTCGTCAACAACCTTGCAAAGAACTATTACACAAACATGATGAATTTCTTTCGTGGTGCTGACACCCTGATATCAAATAATTCCACGAACAATAGTATTTCTATTTGAAGAAATTTATAAAAAGGTTTGAGATCTAATATACATAAAATTTCTAATGATGATTCCAAACTGGAATCGAAAATTTAATAAATTTTCTACCTAATGCGGGGCCGTCTTGCCATTTCAATTGTGATAATTAAAATACTAAATTAATGTTTATAACAAATTTAGCTTTGTATTTTTATAAAATAGTAGCGTGATACTTTATGATGGAAATGCAGCTCTCTGTTATGAAATCTCTGTTAATTTATTATTGATAACAGACAATTACAATTTACGGGTTGCCTGCAAATGGGCTCTTATACTGTTATCACTATTAAACTTAGAACGTTATTTGTGATTTTGCGTGATCATTGGTTTTTGCTTTCGGACATGTCTGCTTTCTGACATGCGTAAGGTTTCGTCCTTATTGACATTTAAACAGCATTTGCAATAAGGGTTGAGATCCTTGATCGTAGGGTTCGTATACCATCTATGTACGAAGCATGAGTGCGAGTGGATATCTGACTTGATATTTGTTTCAGTACAGCGTTCTTTGTCGGACCCATCCCTCCTGTGGTCGATAATATAATCGGATGAAAGGATGCATGCTCAACTTTCACTATTCGTTCATAATATTTTGCATTTTTGCGATTTTCGTGTATTTGAAAGGGTCTGATATTCTTGATAGGGAGTACGACGGAGCCGAAGAGTCAAAATCCCATATATCTATGTAGGACCGGTCCGTAGCATTCCCAAATATGCCGTTGCAATAAATATCTCCCCTTGCATCTCTATCTCGCGATTTGTATTGTTATCGAAATCAATAGATTGAGGTACATGATTAAGTTGGGGCATTATTTTGTTTAAATGATACGAATCATCTTCTAGCAAGAAATACAAAATTAATGTTTATAAAAAATAATTTATTAAAATAGTAGCGTGATACTTTATGATGGAAATGAAGCCCTCTGTTATAAAATCTTAGATATCATTGGCATTTTTTATCCACACAGAAAAATAGAAAGACAAGGAAGCAAGTTTGATTAAATAATGATATTTCGCTTGTTAACAAAGTCATTATTAAAAACTGACAATTGAGAACACAGCAGATCGTCATAGTGAGAACGAAGCTGGAAGAATTTTCCTAATCCACTTGACTAGTCAATGCGATCAACATACATTTTCATTTAACTTATATCAAGTTAAAATTTAAAATTAAATTTTAAAATAGACAATTTTTATGAATTGACTACTAAATAATAAGGATGGTTCAGAATAAGGCTTAAAGGTCATCAGGAGAACTGATATGTAATCATGTTTTGGCTCCTATTCTCCGACCCAGCATAGCAGAGGAGACAAATACATGCTAATAACGTATTTCCTCTGATGAAATTTGATTATCAAGTATCTTATTCTAAAACAAAGAATATTATTTATTATCTATATTATTATCGATAATATCAATCTTTTACGTTCACCAACGTTCCCACAGCCATGAAATATTTTCAAATAATGTTTCTTCCAATGGTTACATATGGGTTATCGGCTATTTGGCAAGATTTGTCTATTCAAAATTTTAAGCAAATTGATAGAATTTGCTCAAAAAAATGTAGTGTTTTAATAACGTTTGTTGTTGATCCTCCCTCATCGCCCGTAGCGGCAGAGGGTTATTATTTTAAATAAATTATCACAGATTATTATCGATATATAATTATTTTATTTTTAAATAAAAATAAAATAATAAAATGATTAATAATTAAAAAATAATAGGTAATGCTTTAGGCAATATCCCGACTAATGTCGTTTAAAAAATACATTCAATAATGACATATACACTTTATTTATGACTTTACGTGTTAACAACATTTCGATTGTTTTAACATATTCCTTATTTAAAACAACCGAGTCAAATCCTTATTTAAAAACTTTTGTTGAATATTATTTAAAATATGAATCATTTAAAACGTGAATATAAAGCTGCACATTGATTTTACTGCTTTCCTTTCTGGATAATAAATGACAAATATTTCTAAATCTGACTAGGACCAATCATAAAATCTGATTTATAAAATTTAAATTAAAATAATATTTTAAAATATAATTTCAATAATGCAAAAAGTCAAGTCGTATTTTTTATACCTAATAATACATAGAATCAATATTTTTACAATTAACGTTAATCAATTTTGCTAATTATATGATATTTAAAAGAATGAAAGAGATCGTTAAAATGTATCTATCTCTTTACGCTAGCTATAATTTTGCTTCATTTATTTTCGAATAATCATTCATTAATTAACATTGCTGAATTACCTCATATGAGTTTAACTTCGCAAATGTTTATTTCCATGTTTCTACATATTGCGAATGTCATTGAAAAATTTCCAAACGTCATCTCCATCTATTCCGTGAGTTTAATTTGCTATTAGCACAGATGTAAATCCAATTTTAATATATTTTCAAATATATCTCATTTTTATTTGATATTTCCGCTTTTATAAATATTAAACCTAATATTCATTTATCGTAGATATTAAAACTAATATTAAATAACCATTAGTTAATAATAATTATTAAATCCTAATTAAATTAGTAATTGAATCTCATTAAATAACATTTTAATTTGACGATGAAAGGTCATAAAAGATGCAACGATAAATAAGGGTGAATGAACATGTGACTAATGCATTAAAAAAATTGAAAATTTACGGTAAACCAGTATTGTTGTAAATTGCAAAATAATACTTTAATATTACAAGACACAATATGAGTACCGGCGAAATAACTTTTTTCAAATGAACGAATGCAAGGAAACATCATTAGAATCAATACAAATAGTAGGATATCTGCATTTTGAATGCAGCGCAAACGAAAAAGTCGGTGATGGCACGATAGATACGGGCAGAGATTGGATAAATTTAGTCAGATTTAATGCCAATGAAGCAAGTAATGAAATTTCACAAGAAGAAAATGATGATTTATGTGATCATGAACAACACTCACTGATATATCAAATGCGTCAGCATTATAGAAGCTGGATTCGATGTCAATGCACTATAACACTTATTTGGTTAACACTGATATTCATTGGAATGATTATTCTTTTTATTATATTGTTAATAATTTTCTTTAAAATAAAATAACTTAAAAATAAATTTATTCACTTGATTTTCAGCTAGCATAGCTTTTAACGATTGCTACTAATATTGTGATCCGGCTAGCGGATCACATAACTAGGTAGGTTTCTAATAGATCGTTAGACGATTGAACCCAACTACATACGGTATCTATGTCCCATTGGGGTACCTGAACATCAGAAAATAAATGGATGCAGCGCAATATTTTTAAGTCGTACTAGTGCAGCAGTGATGGTGAAGATAAAAGAGCAGATAGCACATTAATATATAAGCTAAACAAAATAGGACTAATAATGGTACCTTATATAAAATCAGCTGTGATTGAGTAAGAACTAGAGAGTACATCATGAACATGTACCGAATAGTGGCGTGCGGATAATCATGCTCTAATCAAAAGAACAGCACAAACATCTCAGTTAACATGCCTTACTTGATGAGTAAAGCATGTGAAACAGTATGTCTTTGAAAAATCACAAAAATACATCTACGGAGGTACATTCATCAAAACTTCTAGGACAGTAATTATGAGCATATAATAGATTGGACATGGTGGAGTGAACTTTGCAAAAATCATGCTGAACTTCAACAATAATATTACGCTCATCAAAATATTTTTGCATCTTGCGAATAATTATACGTTCAAGAAACTTACAACATATAGAGGTTAAACCGATAGGTCGATAATTCTCGGAATGAGAAACGTCACCTTTTTGAAATAACAATAACTATTGCAGAACCCAAAGTTTTCCGTTTCAATATATTACGAAATAGATTTCGATGCCGTTGAGGTATCAACTGGAAAATTTGCTTTTGTATCAACTGGAAGATTACCTTTGAATAAACTGGAAGATCGGATAATAATGCTTTAATCCAACCAACAATATAAACATGTAAGTCAACAGCATTTAATTTATCGGTGTAAGCCACGTGAGACGGTATCGAATGCCTCTGAAAAATCACAAAGAGTACATCTACAGAGTACATTCATCAAGATTCCTAGGAGAGTAATCATGATCATATAATAGATTGGACATCGTGAAGTGACCTTTGCAAAAACCATGTTGAACAGGAACAATAATATTACGCACAACAAAATGTATTTTGTTGAGCTTATTTTGGAATGAGAAACGTCACCTTATTTGAATAGAACATATTATTAAGCCTTTCTAGTCATATGAAATGATTCCAATCTCTAAAGAGGCTGAAAATATGTTGTATAATAGAATGTAAATGCTAAGATAAAAACATTTAAGAGTAATTACCTTTGACCATCAGGGCCGGATGAATTTCAACATTTAAGACGGAAAAGTTAGGATAAAAGCACTGGGAGAGCAGACATAGGAAAATTTAATGGCAAATGCTTTCTAAATCTGGTGGAGATGTGGGTTGATGGCGATACAATGTTATATAATGTAGACCGAAAATGCGTGTATACTTAGAAGTTACCGAACCAAAAAAGGCGGTGTGGGGAAGTTCGGAGAGACCTTAGAACTTGATTAAAGGTCAGCTTCGAAAATGTTCCGGATGACGACCAAGAATCTTCATGTTGGAAAGCAGAAAACATCTCAAACTGTCTACGACAAGAGAGGGTCTATGCTGACTGACATTGAATAAATTTTTAGTTGTTGGAAAGATAATTTTAGGAATTTCCTTAATGTTGTGGATATGCCTTTCTTGTATAAATAGAGCCTTTAGAATCGATAGAAGATTCAATCTTTTAGGAAGAAATGTTAAAAAACTTCGTAATAGTTAGTATTCTGGAATAGATGAGATTCGACTTGAAAATTTAAAGGCTTTTGACGTCGTATGCATGAAGTGTCGTTGAAGTTGGGCGTGAATCTTGCCCAACTTCAACGTTGCATTGAAGTTGGGCAAGGTTACTAGTGAGTGGTAAACTGGGGTTAGTGTTACCGATATTTAAGAAAGGTGACAGAGGAGTGTGCTAAAATTATCGGGGCATCACTCTTCTTAGCCAAACTAATACCTATTTTCTTGAATTCTTGAGTTAAGGATACAGCTATAATTGTGGAACAGTTGCAAGAGGAACAATGCGGTTTTTGTTCAGGTCGTAGAACTACAGATCAGCTCGTTACTCTCTCAGCTATTCTCAAACGCTCTTGGGAGTTCAATCAACCGGTATAAGGCTTTCGACATTGTTTCGCGAGAGAGGTCGTGGGAGGTACTAAGGGAGTATGGAGCATTACACTATGTTCAGCTAGATGCGCTTCTCTGTATGAACAGATTATGAGTTGTGTTTGTGTTCTAGGTAGGAAGTTTGAATTCTTTATAGTAGGCGTTGGACTTCGTCCGGTTTGTACTTTGTCTCCACTTTTGTGCTTTGTTTACATGGACGAAATTATGAGACGGGCTGCTTGTCGGATGTCGGTCTTTCATTTGGTTCCATTAGGATACCATCTCTGTTTTTTGTAGATAATGTTGTCTTATTCGCCTCTTGTCCTGAAAAAAAAAGATTTCTTTTAACGTGGCAAATGCGTGCCAGCGTACACTTACATGACCACAAGAAAACAAAAATGTAAATCATGTATCGAGAAGGTGTGAACGGAGGAGGTATTTGAATGTGATAAAGGAGGGAGTGTGGCGGACGTCGAGAGGGAGTTGATTTCAGGTGAGTAGGGCAGCGACGAGGATGAATCGGAGACCATAGTTGTTGGAGTAAGAGGGTATGACGGGAACGCCGCGATAGCGAGGTGGGGCAAGTTTCGTCTAAGAAAGGAAGGTTGATGAACGATGGGGAGCCGACAGCAATGAGACGAAAAGTTATGAGAAGAAGGCGGAGTTTGATGCGGATGTGGATGGTGGGCCAAGAGAGTTGACAAGATATGTGGATGTGTGGTCGTAGCGACAGAGACGAAAGATCACTCGAATGGAAGTGTTGATTATTCGTTGTAGGGGTAGGATGATGGATTTTGATGAATTGGCAAAAAGGCTGAGACAGTCATCGATTTTAGGGAAAAGAAGCGATAAAAGAAGATACATACAAGAACGGAAGTCGATAGGGGATGGATACGGCGGATGTCACGGAGAATTAAGTTAGACGAGCAGACCTTGTCACGGACAAATGGTTTAAGCGAAAGGTGATCATCGAAATGGAAGCCTAAGAAAGTGAGATTGTGGACTATGGGGATGATCGATGAGGAAAAATGTACAGTTGGAGGAGATATGTTTTGTTTACGGGAAAGGATCCACATTATTTCGGACTTGTCGGGGTTTAGAACGAGATGGAGATTGGAGAGACGTTTGTAGATAGAAGAAAGACAGTTGGAGGCAGAAATGCCGATATCGTGTATGCGATGTGCGGGTGCATTATCATAGATTAGAATGTCATCGGCATATTGCATGACCTTAAAGGAGTAAGGTTTGATAAACGGAGATAGATCGCCAAGCAGAAGAGAGAAAAGCAGGATACCTCGGACTGACCCTAGTGGGAGCCTGAAAAAAATTGAGATGGGAGTGGAGGATGATGAATTAGAACAGACGCGAAAGGAACGGTCGGATAGATATGAGGCAAACCATGCTACGGAGGAGGAAGAAAAGCCGTAATCATAACGAAGGCGAGAAAGGAGGACGGAGTGGTCGACAATGTCGAATGCGGAGGAGAGGTCGAGGGAGATGAGAACACTATATAAGAGCCTTGTCTCGAGAAATGAGTAAGTCGTTGTACACTTTTATGCATGCGATTTCTGTCGAGTGATTAGAGCGGAAAGCGGATTGGAAAGGGGAGTACAGATTGGATGAGGAGAGATAAGCGTTGATATGTATTAAGATGAGGCTTTCTAAGAGCTTTGAAAGAATAGGGAGTAGTGAAATGGGGCGATAGCTAGAAGGAAGGGAGGGGTCGAGCGATTGTTTCTTAAGGAGGGGACGAACGATTGCGGATTTCCAGTGTGAAGGGAAGATACGACTGCGGATGTACGAGTTAAACAAGGTTGTGAGAAATCGGGATATCGATGAGCATATAGATTTTAAAACGTGGGTAGGCAGGGGATCGGCAGGTGAGGTTTTGTTGGGCAAGGACATGAGGACAGATGATACTTCTGTAGGTGATACAGGGAGAAGATGAAAGAGTTCCGGAAGGATGAGAGTAGACTGGGCAGAGTGGGATAGGATGGAGACCGGGGTGTGAGAGAGCAGCGTGGATACTTTAGTCTGGAGAAATGACGAATAATCATTAGCATTGATGTTGCAAGGCGTAGAGGAACGAGCCAGGATTGAGTTAAAAGTATGCCAGAGAGTCTTAGAGTTGAATGAAGTGATGATTTTATGCTGCCAGAAGTAGTTGCATTTGGTACGTAGTAGGTTGAGATGAGACCGGCGAAGAGCAAGATAGGAATCACGGAAAGACGGAGTGATCGAGCGGAAATCGCGTCTGAGAGAACGGTGATAGACTCGAAAAGCATGGCGGAGTCGACGCTTTGAGAGTAGGCATTGGATGTCAAACCATGGGGCACGGTGCAAGCGACGGTGTGGGTGAGACTTGAAGGGCAAGAGAATATCGAGAGTGGATGTGAGTTCAGAGTCGAAAAGAAAGGCGAGATCGTGAGGAGATGAATATGTTATTGTGGGTAATGATAGAGACGATTTGAGTAAGGCAGAGCGGAGAAGGGAGAGGTCAAGATTTCTCCAAGGTTACTACAAAAATAAAATCAAACAAAAAATAGTAAAATATATAAATAAAATAGTTTATTAAAAATAAATCTCTCAAGTGGAATTTTTAATTGATGGGAAGTAAAGAATATACTCTGTATTAGAATGAGTTACATAATCAAATTTGATCAGAGGAAATAAGTCATCATCATGTATTTGCCCCCTGTTATGTTTGGTTGAGGAATAGGGGCAGGAACAAGATAAAATAGCAGTTCCTCCTAATAATATCCAAAATAAAATCTAACAGCAAATAGTAAAATAATTAATTAGATATTAATTATATAATAAGGTTATCCTAGATAATCATTTGGCCGCTCTGCTAGTTGGGTTGAAAAATATGAGTCAAAATCTGGTAACTTAGCAATTCCTTCGTATGGCCTATTATAGATGCATATTTTTGATCTAGGTTACTATGAAAATAGTAACCTAGATCAAATAAGATCAAGCATATAAAATAATGATAATAAATGCTAATGACTTACCAAATACATAGTTATGACAAATTACCCTTTTCCATTCATAAGTTGCGTTTACGTTTTAATAATTAAAATTAACCTCTTTCATTAGTATATCATAATAAAGCTTTTTGAATATGAAGACGAAGTTATTACTAGCTTTATCAATAGTTGTTATTATATAGTTATGCTTTAATTTAGTAAGTTCTGTTTACATTTCTTTATTAATTTGATCATTCCTTTTATAATTGTTTGTTATTTTCATTTTTTAATTTTATCTAATATATAAGTTTTCCAAATGTTTATCTTTGATGTATTAAAGCTTTGACTATTAATCAGCTTACCAAAGTAAGCATTTAAGTCATTATTATTGTTTACATTTTATTGATATTATATAGTGTGGTAAGAGGAAAGTCTATTGCTTTTACTCAACTATCTAGAAATACATAATCAAATGTAATTACAATACGACATTTTCCCTGGCTTCTTTAAAGGCTTCGATCGTAATCGTCGAGGTAACTAGGTGTTTTGATCTTTCTTCCATACCTACTAAATTTCGCTCCTTGGAACGATGTGATTGTTTATTCTCCCGATGAATCTTCGGTGGTAAAACGCTGTCTCCACTCGTCTCATCCACGTGACTTGGCATCGTGCTCTCATCCGCGATGCATGATTGGTTATAATCGCCGGACATTGTTGAGGAGTCATCGATGAAGTTGTCCACATCGTGAGGAATCGGCTGTTGAGAGCTATATACTTCCTTATCGACTCGCGGAAACGGGGCCAAGTGTTTCAAGGACACCAATGTCTTCGATCCGTCGGAGCGCTCTATGCGCGCTGTTTTCGAATTGCTCCCCTCTTGATTCATATTTCGGTTTTGTCGTCATACTTACTGGTGGCAACGTATCTCTTCAAAATTAAAAGACCTAGATTCAACAGCTATTGTGGGATATTCTTATTCGAGCTCGTTCGCCGTTTAAATTAAAAAAAACGCTCGTGTGGTGTACAATTGGTGGCTACACACAATAACGATCGTGTTGCATGCAGGGCCAGAGGTAAACATTGCTGCCAACGCGTGATAGCGAGCCTTCGGTCGTTACTGCAAATTCGATCGCCCGCCAGATGATGCAGTTCGCGCGCTTAATCTGGGAATTTCCTGTCAGGTTATACGGACTGGAGTGACTCAACGTGATCCCGTGCCTTAGAAGAAAAGACTTGAAATTTCGTGTCATAAATGCAGGCCCTTGGTCGCAATGTATGCACTTCGGAAGACCGAATAAGAAACATAGACTGTTTAAACAGTGAATGACCGTATCAGCCGACATATCATTACACGCGAACCCGAACGGGTATCTCGAGAATTCGTCTATCACTGTGAGCAAATATTGATTATTGTTGCAACTGTGAAGAAAACCTTTAAAGTCCATGGAAATCCTTTCAAAAGGACGCGTTGCTTTGATGAGGTGATCAGGTTTTATCTGATGGTACCTCGGTTTTAGTCTTGCACATGTAGGACAGCTCGAAATTGTTTTCCCGAAAGATAGTGACGCCATGATTTCAAGGCTTCCACGATGACTACCGCTTCATTTTCAACCGAAGAATATGTGCGAGCTAAGACTTGGAGAGTTTTTGAGAGGAAAGCAACAGGGCGATCGTCTTGTGACAGAACTGCTCCGATTGCGTGATTAGAAGCGTCTGTTTGCACTGTGAGTGGCTTGTCAGGATCTACTGTTGTAAGTACTGCATCGAGTACGTCGCTACACATTTCTTCAAATGTATCAACCGCTTCGCTATGTCACGGGAACGACTGGCATTCGATAAATGGTCGAATACGTTCGGAATAATTTCATATCCATCTTGAGTAATGGGCGAACATCCCAAGTAGTCTCTTCATCTATCTTTTGCACGTTGGTTCCCTCATGTCTCGGAGTGGCTTTGTGCTTGCAGGATCTGGACGCGGTTTTCCGTGTTCGATTACATAACTGAGAATGTTCAGACGAAGCGTAGATTTATCACACTTCTCAGCGTTCAGAGTTATGTTGTATTTCTGGATGGCTTTCAACAGATTGTTGAAGTTCTGGTCATTGTCGGGAATAGAATGACCACACACCATCAAATCATCTAGGTAGGCAAATGTACAATTTAGATTTTCCGTTTGAATGATCTTGTCGCTCACCCGTTGGAACACGGCGGGAACGTGCATGAAGTCAAACGGAAACCGCCTGAACTGGTATAAGGATCCGTCGGCTTCAAGCACAGTGAATGATCGGTCGGAGTGGTGCAACTTTAATTAGAGATAGGCCGCTTTTAGGTCAAATTTACTGTAAGCAGAGTATCGCGCAATTTTATCTGCAAGCGTATTTAATCGGTTGGGGTAAGCGTCGAGTAGAGTGAAGTTGTTGATAGTTGTGGCATAATCAATAACTAGCCGCGGTTTGCCACTATCGCTATTGACTACGACGACCTGTGCCCTCCATGGTGTTTGACACCTTTCAATGATTCCTTCTTTTAGTATATGGATAACTTTACATCTGATGAACTTCATATGATGCGGTGCATATCGTCTGGATTTTACCGCTATTGGACGACAGTCGGAAGTCAGGGACGAAAAAGAAAACGGTGTCTGGATCTTTATAGCACATATAGCTCCCATAGTCAGCGGTGGTCTTACTTCGTTGAATTTCATAGTGAGAGATTCATAATTCGAAAGAAATGGATGTCCGAGAATAATGTCACTGGATAAATTGTTGAGACAAAAAAGCGTACGGACTTTATTCTGCTTCCTTGATGGTCACATCGGTGGTACAGCAGTAACGTATAGCGGATCCGTAGTCACTGGACGGCATGAACACTTTGTGCTTGAAAGGAATTCTTCTTAACTTTAAGCGTGTCGCCACCGTATTGTCAATGAAGTTCTCCCCGCTGCCCTCGTCTATTAACGCCATGACAGCAAAGTCGTTAAGACGTACTTTAATTTTTGCCCGGGCTATGTCGTCAGATTTGGTGGCAGATAATGAGAGACGGATATTGATTAAACTGTTCGATAGTTATTGCAGCGGAACGAAAGGGAGCGGTGGGGTCTGACCGGCAGACAATCAAAAAGTGACCGATTTTATTGCTTCTTCGACACAGCGCAAGCCTTGCGGGACATTTGCTCCGCGGGTGTCGATCCCGTCCACAGAAAAAGCATGCATATTTTGCAGCACAGTTTGGTGAAGTACTGTATGTGTTACTTTGTTGGGAAACTGCTGACACATGTACATCTGACATTCGATATGCTTCAGCATTTAATTACGCGGACTCCAGTGTTCTGGCCTTTTCAACTGCAGCCAGCAAGCTGAGCTTAAGTACCTCAAGCAATCTTTGCCTAATATCGCCAGATCTTAATCCAGAAATGAATGCGTCACGGACACATAAGCTGCGATGTTCGTCGGCTTTTACATCTTTGAATTCGCAATTCTTGGCCAGCTGATGCAATGCATGAACGAAATCATCTATTGACTGATTCTGGGACTGTTTACAGGAGCTTAGCTGAAAACGTGCACTTCGTTTCTTGGCTGCAGGTACAAGTCATTCAGTTGTTTTAGCGCGAGATTATAGTCGTTGGCCGTTGTAATGTTGCTGTAGACGCTAGGCGACACGTGATTTATGAGTATATCGAGCGCCTTTCGTTTTCGTTTAGGTCGGGAAGTTTCGTGGATACTTTTCGAAACGCCGTTTCCAATGTGTTCATTAATTTTCTGATTCGGCTGTGTTGATCGGCGTTGCAAATGTTTCAGGTTTGAATAGCTTGCCCATATCCCGCAAGGACCACCACAATAGTTGAGTAAACTGTGTTAATAGGAAAGTCGATTGCTTTTACTCAACTATCTAGAAATACACAATCATACTACATATAGTTATGCTTTAATTTAGTAAAGCATAATTAATTTAAATCATTACGTTCATATGTTGCGTTTATATTTAAATCATTATAATTAACCTCTTTCATTAGTATATCATAATAATGCTTTTTGAATATGAAGACGAAGTTATTACTAGCTTTATCAATAGTTGTTATTATATAGTTATGCTTTAATTTAGTAAGTTCTGCATACATTTCTTTATTAATTTGATCCTTTCTTTTATAATTGTCTGTTATTTTCATTTTTTAATTTTATCTAATATATAAGTTTTCCAAATGTTTATCTTTGATGTATCTAAGCTTTCACTATTAATCAGCTTACCAAAGTAAGCATTTAAGTCATTATTATTGTTTACATTTTATTGATATTATATAGTGTGGTAAGAGGAAAGTCTATTGCTTTTACTCAACAATCTAGAAATACACAATCAAAAGTAATTACAATACAACATTCTCACTGGCTTCTTTAATGGCTTCGATCGTAATCGTCGAGGTAATAATCACATCTACGATTATAAAACTGAAGCTTATTAGCTCCTGGAGCAGTGGAGCAGAGTTTAACACAGTCAGATATAAAATTATAAAAATGTATCCTCCAAAGGATCCTGTGAGAAAGCAAGCAACGACAGCAAGTAAATTTTTTGCCAAATAAAATTAGGATGGTCCGGAAAGCACATGGTTAGTTTAAAGAGGCAATCCCCATGCTACCACGAAAACAAATTCTCGGAAATGCCTATTTAATATATCACAAGGCAGCCGAAACGACTGATGGTAGTTCACCCTACTGATGAGTGCTGCCGGCTACCATCAGCTCGTCTAGGAGTGATAAGGAAGTCTGCTCTACTTGTAATCGAACTCCGGTTTTTGGCAACATCTACGATTATGAAACTGAAGCTTATTAGCTCCCGGAGCACAGTTTAACACAGTCAGATATAAAATTATAAAAATGTATCCTCCAAAGGATCCTGCGAGAAAGCAAGCAACGACAGCAAGTAAATGTTTTGCCGAATAAAATTAGGATGGTCCGGAAAGCATATGGTTAGTTTAAAGAGGCTATGCTAATGCTACCACGTTAGCAAATTCTCGGAAATGCCTATTTAATATATCACAAGGCAGCCGAAACGACTGATGGTAGTTCATACTACTGATGAGCGCTGCCAACTACCATCAGCTCGTCTAGGAGTGATAAGGAAGTCTGATCTACTTGTAATCGAACTCTGGTTTTTGGCAACATCTACGGTTATGAAACTGAAGCTTATTAGCTCCCGGAGCACAGTTTAACACAGTCAAATATAAAATTATAAAAATGTATCCTCCTAGGATCTTGTAAGAAAGCAAGCAACGACAGCAAGTAAATTTTTTGCCGAATAAAATTAGGATGGTCCGGAAAGCACATGGTTAGTTTAAAGAGACTGTGCCCATGCTACCACGTTCGTAAATTCTCGGAAATGCCTATTTAATATATCACAAGGCAGCCGAAACGACTGATGGTAGTTCACCCTACTAATGAGTGCTGCCGGCTACCATCAGCTCGTCTAGGAGTGGTAAGGAAATCTGCTCTACTTGTAATCGAACTCCGGTTTTTAGAAACATCTACGATTATGAAACTGAAGCTTATTAGCTCCCGGAGCACAGTTTAACACATTCAGATATATATAATAGTAGTGCACAGATGTGCTGAGTAAACAACGGTCCAGGATTTCTTACGAAACACGGCATTTATACTAAATGGTGTTGCTTGATAGACTGGACTTCGATTTACGACTTTTAATCACCATGTCACTTCTAGACGACCACTTCAGCATCGAAATGATGAGTACACGGCAAGACTCATCAGTAGAATGAGGTACACACTGGTAGTTTCGGTTGCCTGTGTGACATTGTGAATAAAGGCGTTTCCGACACTTTGCTTAATTGACTGAGGCTTACGCTCTTTACCAGATCGAATTGCTGTGCGGGCCATTCCTTAAACACTATGCAGAGGTTGTTGCTGAATTGTCGTTGCACTCGTTGGATCCTTAATGGATACGGCATGTATAATAGTAGTGCACATATGTGCTGAGTAAACAACGGTCCAGGATTTCTTACGAAATACGGCATTTATACTAAATGGTGTTGCTTGATAGACTGGACTTCGATTCACGACTTTCAATCACCATGTCATTCTTGGTCGTCTAGAAGTGACATGGTGATTGAAAGTCGTGAATCGAAGTCCAGTCTATCAAGCAACACCATTTAGTATATATATAATCACTTGATTTATTTATTGGTCCTCTAAGGATCCCAGGCGGTGCTGTTTCTCTTGTATTCAAACGATATATATAATTTGTCGTTACACCTGCCTTGGGACATCTAATGGTGTACTCGTAAATAAATCACTGTTTTCCTCATGAGGAGGCATAAACACCAGGCAGCATTCTATATATCCTCATCAGACTAAGAAATAAAACCGACTTATTCTCGCAATATTCAATGTCGCTACGTATGCCCAGTTATCCTTTGTGTGACGACAAACTTCCACAACGGTACACGCGTTTCGCTCTAACGGAGCTCATCAGTACCGTGACTTTTTTATAATCATGCATAGGCACCTTAACACACGCTTAAACAGTGTTTAAAGCTCGAAAATCATAACTACCCTTAATCTGAATCATCGAATTGAATGTAGCATAAGCTCTGTGCATGATAGTGCGTATTGCAGTTTAACCATGCATCAGGCACTAAATTACTTTTAATAGAAATGCTGTTTAACAAGGGACACTTTCAAGTGTGCAAATATATAAAATATAATTTGTTGTTACACCTGCCATGGGACACCTAAATGTGTACTCGTAAATAAATCACTATGTTTTCCTCATGAGGAGGCATAAACACCAGGCAGCATTCTATATATCCTCATCATACTAATAAATAGAACCGAATTATTCTCGCAATATTCAAAGTCGCAATGTATGCTCAGTCATCCTATGTGTGACGACAAGCTTCCACAACTGATTACGCGTTTCGCTCTAACGGAGCTCATCAGTACCGTGACTTTAATAATCATTCATAGGCACCATTATAATATATATACATCCGTGCACTACTATCAGTAGACGCGTTTCGCTCTAACTGTCATCATCTATACAGTGACTTCAATAATCATACATAGGCACCTTAACACACGCTTAATCAAAATATTAATAAAATACGTATATTATATCGTATTTATATCGTACTTATCGTATTTTTCTCTCAGCATCAGGATGCTGAGAGTCAGTTGAATTTAATTAACAACTTTAGCTTTTCAAATACGACAGCTGATTTGACTATAGTTGAAAAAACATCCTTTTGTTTGTGGATCAGAAGGAAGTTATCACGAATTTCAAAGTAAAGGTGATAAATGCGGTGCGTGTGTATGTGTGGTTAACAAAATGTGTGCCAACAGGATTTACATATCGTACAATCTTGTGTGGATTCTGGCAACTAGTACAATACACTTGGCCAAGATATAAAATTGTAAATTGCTTAACAGAGTAATTGAACTAGCAGATAAAGTTAATAAATTAGAAGATGCAGATGGAAAAAGAACGTAATCCGAATAAAAGTTTTGTGAATGTACTTGAACAGTCAATACAAAGATGTAAAGGCGGAAATTGTGAAATCCATGATAGTAACTAGATATATTCCGGATAACTCTCTAAATAAGTATACTCTAATAATTATT
Organism: Pomphorhynchus laevis; assembly: GCA_012934845.2. Lineage (NCBI taxonomy): Eukaryota > Metazoa > Acanthocephala > Palaeacanthocephala > Echinorhynchida > Pomphorhynchidae > Pomphorhynchus > Pomphorhynchus laevis. The sequence goes on from WNNJ02003087.1 coordinate 27,588, forward strand.
TGTTAATAATAAGAGTGTTTGTTTATCTCAGATTCTTTAAAACAAAATAATCTAAAAATATTGTTTAAACATGAAAACTAGAAGTATTTAAATTACAAAACAAATTGCTAAACGCACTTCCTTGATGTAAAAACTGAATGTTCCATACACAGTATATTGTGAAGACTTGTAGAATTTATAAATCAGACCAGTTAACTGAGTTTGTGTATTTTTACTATATATTAATTAAAAAGTAAATATTTAAATCAGAAGATTTTATATTATATAAATTTATTATAAGTTATATATTTTAAAATTTCAATGTTATGATTAATAGATAATAAAAGATGTATAAGAATTAACATTATGGCTTATCTGGAAGAAATGTTATTTTATTTTGACCTAATATTCCTCGCACACACTTTGAAGCGTAGCAAAAATACACACTAATTTTAACAAAAGAATAATTTCACGTATGATGATAACCTTTGATGATTAAAAATTGAATAACATTTCGTTTTGTACATTACTTTCACTATATAAAATTATTTCAAAAACTTAAAATTAAAACAAAATATATTAACAAAATATATTTAAGATTATTGGTCATGTAGTGAGTTAGCAATGAGTGGACTAATTACAAAATCCAATGTGCGAAATGTTCTAGTTCTAATGTTCTAATGTTCGAAATGTTCGAAATGTTCCAATGTTCTAATCTCAGACGAAAAATTGAAGACTATGATCAAAATGTCGAGATGGGTATTTCATACATATGATCAGTATAAAATCGTTATTCTCAAGTGGAAAAGAGCCTACTGTTTTTGCCAGAATATTTTAAGTACAGTATATATTTTGACACTAGAGTATTGTTCATTATTTTGGATTTAGACCTTTCCAATTTACTAAATGTATCCTTCAAAATGCTAATTTAATGCTATTAATAAAAAATAAAAGTAGGGCAAAATAATAACTAAAAATTTAATCTGTACTCAACGTGTATCTTATCCCTGTTTTGAGTGATCATGTTTTTGAGACCCACATTGTAATTTCATAAATAACCGATATCACAGTTTATAATATAAAAATTGTTTCTATTAAGATTTGTTAAAGGTCGCTAACACCTCTAGCAGTGTTAAACACCTCACGATAAGATCATATCGTGAGTCCTTATACATTGCTAGCAGTTTCCGCTGAAGAGCAACCAGCCACAGCGGTCTACATACACGTTTATAAACTTTGCTAGGCCGAATTCGATAGTGAATAGGTGACAATCACCTATTAATGTGGAATTCATTTTATTTATGCTTTGTTCTAGTTTACCTTTGATAAGGCAGTCAAGAGCTTGGTATATCTTGGAAATAACTACTTTAAGCAAATGGAGAATACGACTGGGTTGCACATTAGAAACAAAACCGTTTGAAAGTGAAGATAACTTCATAAGACATGATACTGGCTTGTGTTTTCGTACAAGGGACCAACTTGAGTCAAATCAAGGTGAATGCGCTCTATGGTCAAGTTAGAGAAAATAAGGTCAATACAGCTGCGACCATTCCAAGTTTCGTAGAACCAGTGTTCTTCAGGAACATAAAGATCGACTTTATACAACTGAAAGAATTGTTTTAATTGTTCTAGCTTATCAGATCGAGGTGACCCAAACAGTAGGTTTAAGTCCCCATCTATAATAATGGGTTTTGAAATGGAAACAGGTATTAGCAGAGAGAATTCGTCAATAATGTCCGCGGCCGAATGATATGGGTTAAAATAGGATCCTATCAGGATTATATCAAGAGTATCCACCATTACAGAAAAGTCTGTAAGGCGGCAATCCTAACTGGAGATAGAAGGTTTCACACCTACCAGGATCCCACCGCGTGCCCCTACCCCGATGACCGAGCGTTGCGGGACTATCAAATGTGTAAAAATCGGGCAATGATGATTTCACTGAAACAAAAGTTTCAACGAGGACGACAACGTCAAAACCATTAAGCCAATTTATAATACCTTTTCTACGAGAGCTTGCAAGCCTTTGACGTTAAAGCGAAGTCGCAAATCACTCTTGTGCTGGGAACTTATCTTATTGTGGTCACGAACAATTGGTGGTGATATAGTTTAACATGGATGGTGGATGTGGCGTCAGAACCTCCTACACTTCTATTTAGTTCAACATGTTATTTATCGATTAGAAAAACAGAATTCGAATTTAGTGCACCGGATTCGGAGTACCTAGCTGCACTACGTCGCACCACTTTATGATCACGTATGACAAAATGCAACATAGGGTTCGATATTCGCTTATCGCGAATTTCTCTTCGTAGAGCTTTCTGAGCTTCTCTTTCTGGTATGGAGATCAGGTTCAATAAACAGCCTGGCGAAGCGCTCGCTGTGTTAGGCGAAAACTTTTGGATATAATCTGGGCGGCAAAATATTCGTTAGTTGTTACAATAACCATGGAGGGATATCACTACGTTTGGAGGGTAATCGGTGAGCTCTGATTTTTAGTCCCGTTGGAACTTCTATTCCGCATTGGTTACATAAATTACTAATCATGCTTTCATCACTCCCCGCAACTTTAAGACCTGTTATAATGAAATTTGAAGCACGTTGTTGCTCTCTATCACATTTACGAGCGATTTCTAAAGGAGATGACGTGGTAGACATTGATGATGTGGCTATACTGTGTGCAATCTATCTACGAACTACACTAGCGTATGTAGGTCTATGAGTCTGATCAAATGAGCTAATCATACTATTCTTTCGAGCGTGATTAGCGGTATTAATCGAAGAGAGTTTGTCTTCTACGCTTGGTAGTTTACTGTTTACATTTGTAACTATAGAATCGGCATCAAGTAGCCTGCGCTATAATGTTGACAAACATTCAGCTGCACATATGCCACAAAAGAAATCGCTGTTAAAGAAATTTCTGGATATTTTCCGGGGCATTTTAACTAAAGTGTACAGTGCGCAATCTCTACTGGTGCATTTGATTTTTAATGTGGTAAACCACCCTTCAGTATTGTGTTGCAGACCTGATGGAGCCAAGTGATGCCCATGAATAATCGCAACGTTGTAAATTTCTTCGTGATCTCTGTTGGAACATCTGCTGTCTGGGAAACAATTCAAACACGATCTGCCGGCCTTCACACATTTACATGCTTTGCATACAGTGTGTTGTCCATTGCAAAGGCAACAACGGTTGCTCACCGTAGAAGACATAAAGAACTATTAATCGCTGATTGGTTGTTAATTCGGCCGTATAACACAATATTAATTTTCAGCACTCCAAGCGAGTCCCGAGCGCAGCGAGTCTATAACTGCAGCGAATCTATAACAGCAGTGAATCTATAACTGCAGCGAATCTATAACAGCAGTGAATCTATAACAGCAGTGAATCTATAACAACAGAGAATTGTGTGTTTAAGCTGTTAAATTTTTTTTCTAAAAAAATTATATATTATTATATGAATATTATTATATATATTATATATAAGTCTTTAAAAGTACTTGTAACTTTACGTAAAAAACAAATAAAAGGTGAAATGAATTTGCTGATGAAATTAAAATAAGGATATTGAAGATAAGGGAATTGATTGGAGTGTGGTAACACAGTTGAGGGATCCAAATTGTAACTTAATCTTATGCAAAATGCCAAATTTGTATATCACAAGCTTGCCTGCTACCAGGTATATATAAAACACATATTTCAGATGTGAACTGTTATTAAGACACAAATGAGCTGAAATTTTATTCATGACTAAAACGTCTAGAAATTAATGACAAAAATTATAAATGCTAATTTTACAGATCACAATATTAAAAGGTATTCATTTAAATTATTTAAATAAATAATCGCCATGTACAGCATAGACTTAAGTACTTTACAAATTTAAAGCAATTAAAGGTTCTATTCAAGTAATTATAAAAACCTCAACGTAGAAATCGATGAGATTACGAATAATAACGGACTATAATAACATATTATTTCCATATACGTTTAAATCAGAATAAAATACAATATTTAATATTTTAATAATTTGCGCAAGTAATAAAATATTGTAACATCAAAATCTTTAAAGAATAAAAACTAGTTTTATCCCAACAAAGTGTTTTACTGAATCTTAACTCTATTTCTTACACCATCATAAACATACTCTGATATGGATTAACATTAATCCATATTCTGATACATCGTCTATTAGCTATTAATGAATTCATAAATATTAACTTTATTTTAATTTTTAGATTTTTATTTTAACTTGATATAAGATATAAATTTTTTAATTATTTATAATTATTACGTAATTTTTTTGTTTGACTTATAAATAATTTAATATACTTATACTCGGTTACTCGATCAGAATACCTAAGCAGGTGTTAAATGAAAGGTACTCATACCTAAGAAACGGATATATAAAACACCGTATTTATAAAAATCTGAAATAAACTAAAATTTCAAAATAAGTAACAAATTGTAAAATATCATTGAAAAATCAATTGTTAATTAATTCTTATGATAGCGATTTATAAAAATTGTATAACTTAAATTGTTTTAATTACCTCAAAAAAATAATAAATTGACAAATATTTTTGATGAATCCGAAATAAACACATTTTTACAATAGATATATTTTTCAAACCAAATGTTAGCCGTTTTTAATGCATCACAATTTGAAGAAATTCTGCGAATGTGTGCTCGGAAGGCATCTGTCGATTGTATGTTTATTCACATTCCTGCTCTATCGCGAATTAGACGACGCATATCATTATTTAAGCTTCTGGAAATGTTCTTCAAATAATAAAGTATTTTGATAATGACCACTTTCCGAGACAAGCAAATGCTTTGAGAATTCATAGTGAGCAAATCGTATATTTTTACACCATTCCAAAATTTGATCTGAATTCATTTCAAATACATTTGGATTCTCTTTGCGTTTGTAGCTAAAGTGACGTTTCATGAATAATGTATGGTTCTGCAATGATTCATTAATGAATTTCGCAAACGAATAAACGTCTTTAAAATCGTATATATTGACATATGATCCAGGTGGTGCGAATTTTGTTTAGTTTGGACAATTGCCAAAATCGGCCACAATTGGAACTGATCCCGCTCGTATGGCATCAAAATATAATAATTATCAATGAAAATAATATAGTATTTACAACCTTTAATCGTGTATATACATGATTAAAGGAGTATAATATATGCCTTAATTTTTTTATTAATTTTGGTCTTATTAATTTTTTTCTATGAAGATGATTTTTTTATAAAAAAAACATGCGAATTATATATTCCAGACGCTTAAATAATAACTCATTTTATATACTCAATACACTTCAAATTTATGCCAATTTAATCATTAAATTGAAACTCCTTTAATAATATTTAATTTTTTACACATTTCGCAAAACATTTTTGTAAATATATAAAATTAAATTTAAAGTTTGTTTTTGCTTTAAATTGTAGCTTGTACTTAAACTGTTATGTTAAAGATCTGCTATCAGATCTCTTATGTGATATTTTTCTGAACAAAATATATGTTCAATTAGTCCGTTAATAAAAATACTTTGTTATAAAAAACTTACAGATTAAATTATTAACATTTTAAATTTTTATTGTACAGAGTATGTCAGTTTATGCAAGTTTCACATTATTTTTATGTAAATTTTTATAGTTATTGATTATTTTATAAGAATTTATTAATATTTTTGCACATTAATGCCCTTTGACTATAACACTTTATTTTCATCGATGAATCACATCTAATGCAAAGCGTTTAGAAGAACAAGTTTAAAAAGCATATGAATTTAATTTAATACTCTGATTAACATGTATTAACGAAAATTCACATCATTGCTATGCAGTTCCTAAGCTACTATGTTGTGTTGAGAAAAAGAGAGTGAAACCTTATAACACAACAGTACTTGTTGATTACATTCAATCCAAATGCAAACACATTAGATAATCATGAACATTCCTTCAAAATGTACATGATTACCAAACTTTCAGAATTTATTATTTTGATCATTTGTGTCAATAAATATAAGGGTTCATTTTGGCAATATATTTAATTTTATGACATAGCACAATATTTGTTTTCAAATTATGGACTCTTTTATAGAATACTTACGCCTTTGTGTTTTAATTATATTTAATTATAATTATGAAATTAATTAATTTCATAAAAAAATTGTTTCATTAAACAATTTAATTTTTTAATTATAATTATGAAAATGATTTAAAATACTAAATGATTGCAATTTTTATTTGTCGAAATTGCGTACTTCGCCTGGACATAAAATTACCAAAACTTTAATTTAATTATATTAATATAATTATAATAATATATCGGTAAGGTCTAATAAATAAAATACTGTGTTTTTTATTCTTTAAGCATTCGAAGGTAACTATAATAATGTAATTGTTCAATTTATAACGTTTTTTCTAATAAGATGGTTAAATTTAATAACAGCTAAATAATTTCCTCGTTATATTTTCATTGAAAATTATTAAGTTAAATTTTTCAGTTACGTAATTTCTGCAATTTGAATTTTCAATAGCAATCACATATTTATAAGATTCATAAAGTTCAGTAGAATTTCCATCGTAACGACGTTGTGTTCCGACGTTGTTTAAGCAAAGGCCGTAACTGTCCACGTGTATATGGTTCATAAGTTCTTTGACAAATAACTGCCGTCGGTTAAAAGCTTCACAATTTCCGCATAGCCATACAGATAAATATTTAAATGTGTAAATATTATATCATTAGAATTAATTCTAATATTGAACTCACTTCATTTTACAAATAACTTAAAAATTGATTTTACTTTCAATTTTTATTAAAAATTGATTAATACAATATAACAAATATGCAAATCATAAAATGTATTTTGACATTTTGCTTACCCATTTGTGAAAATAATCAGTAAACAGGAATATAAAACGTAAATTAACAACATAAAATGAGCGAAAACTGTCATATGCAGGGACTGAACATGATGTGGTCGTACCTTAAAATGACGTAACTCACAAGCAATTAATTAGACGTATATTCGACATTTTATGACAATTTCTTTGCTATATATACCTTTTTTGCCATTTGATGTCACTTGATATTTCAAATTTTAAACTACTCGTGAATTGTCGGAAGTAATATTCTAGTTTTTCAGTCGAATAACAATAGTAAAGTACTATTTTAGTTTTTTTAATAAAAAACTAACATAGTTTTTTAACTAACTGTAAGTTTTTTAAGTAAGAAGTTGTTTCGTTGAAACAACTTCTTACTTTTCTTCTATCAATTTTATGTAAGAGTCTAAAACAAATATCGAAAGGCAGTCTGATAATATAAATACAGAAAATATAAAGCGATTATGAAATTTTCCCAAAATTATTATTGTCAACGTTTTAAATTGTCTTGCTCAGGTCAAACAAATTGAATCAGAAGTATTCAATTGTAATTCAATCGGTATTACTTTTTGAAACGTATATATAGAACAAAATAATTTTTAAAATATAAGTGAACGAACAAATTGTCAAATGTTTTTGATGAATTTGCAATAAACACATTTTTAAAATGTGTTTATAAATGCAATTTATAAAAATCAAAATAATGTCAGCAATTTTTAATGCATTACAATTTGAAATAGCGTTGCATATGTGTGCTCCGAATGCATCTGTAGAGAGAATGTTTATTTCCAATACCTTCTCCATCTCGAGTTAGGTGACGCATTTCTTCATTATTTAAGCTTTTGGAAATGTTCTTCAAATAATAATGTATTTTACAGTACAGAGAATGTCCACTTTCCTTGACAAGCAAATGCTTTGAGAATTCATAGTGAGCAAATCGTATATTTTTACACCATTCCAAAATTTGATCTGAATTCATTTCAAATACATTTGGATTCTCTTTGCGTTTGTAGCTAAAGTGACGTTTCATGAATAATGTATGGTTCTGCAATGATTCATTGATGAATTTCGCAAACGAATAGACGTCTTTAAAATCGTATATATTGACATATGATCCAGGTGGTGCGAATTTTGTATAGTTTGGATAATTGCCAAAATCAGCCACAATCGGAACTGATCCCGCGCTTATGGCGTCAAAATATAATAATTATCAATGAAAATAATATCTTGTTCATAACCTCAAATCGTGCATAAACACGATTTAAAACGAAATATTGTATAAGTTATAAATATGCCTTGATTTTCTTTTATGATTTTTTGCTTTGATTGATTGTACAGGTTTAAGCGGTGATTTATATCGTAAAAGCATTGCTAACTTTCAAATAATAGCTAAATTTATTAATTAATTCAATGCCCTACAAATTTAAGTCAATTTAATTATTAAATTGTAAATCATTTCATAACTTTTTAATTTTTAGAAATTTCGCAAAACTTATATTGTAAACTTATTTTAATAAATGAAACTGTAATTTTATTTATTAAAAACGGTTTACAACATAAGTTTTGCGAAATTTCTAAAAATTGAATAGTTATGAAATTATTTGCAATTTAATAATTAAATTGACTTTAATTTGTAGGGTATTGAATTGCTGGTGTAAGAATATATAAAATAATATAATATATATAATATATATATATATATATATATATATATATATATAATATATAAAATAATATAATATATATAATATAATATATTATAGTATTATATATATATCAGTTTGCATCAAAGATGCTTGTAAAACAACAGTCCAGGATTCCATTAGAATGAGGCAATATATTAAAAACTGCTGTCGGTACTTAACAGGACTACAGTCAACAAACATCTATACTATTCGTCACTACTAGACGTCAGAGATAACCGGCAGCGCTCATCACTAGTATGAGCCAGCAATTTGATCTGGTTAGGAGCGTAAGCCTCAGACAATTAAGCAAAGTGTCGGAAACGCCTTTATTCACAATGTCACACAGGCAACCGAAAGACCAGTGAGTACTTCATTCTACTGATGAGTGTTGCCGGTACTTATTGGTCGTCTAGAAGTGACATGGTGACTGAAAGTCGTGAATCGAAGTCTAGTTTATCAAGCAACACCATTTAGTATATATATTTATATATATTTTAAGCATAAATTAAAATCAATTTATACGCTACTTCTGGTTGGGAGCACGCTATGACCAAAATATATACGAAATATGATTATTGGTCTGCACCAACAAAAACAAAGATTAATTCTTCAATTTACGTTTCGCCTTGCGGCTTCTTCAAAAATTGTTAAACTATTCTAACTACAATTTTTGAATTGTAGTTGAATAGTTGTTAGGTCACACAAGGTAACTTTCGCATTAAAAACCAGCTACTGAATCGTCCTTCATGACATCCAATTGACATCCGATTGTAGTCAAAGTGTATAAATATATATAACAGATTTACATTTATATATAATTATATATATTAAAATTTTTGAAATGAAACTAACAGATAGACCCAAAAAATTAGAAAATAAACAATTATAAATAAAAAAATATAAAAAAATATATAGGTCAAATAAATTGTATGTGTACATTTAAATCCAACAATACTATGTATCCAAGACTGAGCATTAGGAAAGTGTGTTTGTCGTGGTACTAATTTCAACAAATCACGTTAATTCAACAAATTAATATATTCAATAGGCTTTTGATAAACTTTGTCAATAGAGTATGAACTTATGCAATACGATCTCTCATCGGTATGCTTGTATTCAAAGTAACAATATCATGCGATAATATAATAGAATTCGTGTTTATCAAATTTTTCTTCATTTTCAAATCTGTACTCATAATATGTCCTCCAATAATTAGGACAATTCTTTAGAATCTGATAAATCGAAGATTTGCAAAGCAGATTTGAAAATTCAGTATATTTTAAACGTATAAAAATTTGATCAACATGAATTCCATTGTATTATCATTTAAATATTTACATTTTTAAATTTATTCATGAAAGTGTGGGCCGATATATCGGGCCATTGTTGTTGTCATTTTTATCATTTAAATCTAATACTCAATCTAATTCTTAATTCGGTATTATCAAAAATGGATATTTATTTATAAAAACAGACTATGAAGACTTTTGTTTTCAATTGAATTTCTTATTTGATAGTTTGATTGGTAGTTTAATTAAACCCAATTACGACACTTAATGTTTGTACGTTTTGTTATTAAAGCCACAAACATTTGATCCCTACAAACCAGTGATCACTTCGAAAAATGACTACATTCAAATTGAAACAAACTATTATCCAATCTGAGCTTATGGACAAAGCATTATGTGATTTGGTAAAGTTTCTTTTGTCAACGCAATATTTAGAACTAGTGATCATTTAGAAAAATGTCATCATTAGAATTGAAATATAAACTTTAATTCAATTTTACCTTATGGAAAAAGCTCTATATGGATATATGTGGCAAAGTTATTATTTTTATTATTGTACAGAGTATGTCAGTTTATGCAAGTTTCACATTATTTTTATGTAAATTTTTATAGTTATTGATTATTTTATAAGAATTTATTAATATTTTTGCACATTAATGCCCTTTGACTATAACACTTTATTTTCATCGATGAATCACATCTAATGCAAAGCGTTTAGAAGAACAAGTTTAAAAAGCATATGAATTTAATTTAATACTCTGATTAACATGTATTAACGAAAATTCACATCATTGCTATGCAGTTCCTAAGCTACTATGTTGGGTTGAGCAAAAGAGAGTGAAATCTTACAACACAACATCACTTGTTGATTACATTCAATCCAAATGCAAACACATTAGATAATCATGAACATTCCTTCAAAATGTACATGATTACCAAACTTTCAGAATTTATTATTTTGATCATTTGTGTCAATAAATATAAGGGTTCATTTTAGCAATATATTTAATTTTATGACATGGCACAATATTTGTTTTCAAATTATGGACTCTTTTATAGAATACTTACGCCTTTGTGTTTTAATTATATTTAATTATAATTATGAAATTAATTAATTTCATAAAAAAATTGTTTCATTAAACAATTTAATTTTTTAATTATAATTATGAAAATGATTTAAAATACTAAATGATTGCAATTTTTATTTGTCGAAATTGCGTACTTCGCCTGGACATAATATTACCAAAACTTTAATTTAATTATATTAATATAATTATAATAATATATCGGTAAGGTCTAATAAATAAAATACTGTGTTTTTTATTCTTTAAGCATTCGAAGGTAACTATAATAATGTAATTGTTCAATTTATAACGTTTTTTTAATACGATGGTTAAATTTAATAACAGCTAAATAATTTCCTCGTTATATTTTCATTGAAAATTATTAAGTTAAATTTTTCAGTTACGTAATTTCTGCAATTTGAATTTTCAATAGCAATCACATATTTATAAGATTCATAAAGTTCAGTAGAATTTCCATCGTAACGACGTTGTGTTCCGACGTTGTTTAAGCAAAGGCCGTAACTGTCCACGTGTATATGGTTCATAAGTTCTTTGACAAATATCTGCCTTCTATTAAAAGGTCTACAATTTGAACAAAGCCATATAATTCCTTTTCTTTCTTCTATGTTTTGAGGTGTTAAGAGCAATGATTTCAAGTATATATCAATTTTTGAGAAATACGTATGAGCAAATGGATATGATGTTTCCCAATCATATGTAATTGCAAAATCGTAGTGTTGTGAACGACTGCCACTAAGCGGAGGCGCTTCATGTGTGTACATCAAAAAATATGGAGAAGCCCGCTTCATTAATGACACATTAAATGTGGTCAGTTTGTTATAGGCAATAATAGTAGGCTTTTCTTCACTTGTTAATAAAGATTTTATACTGATCCTATGTATGAAAGACCCATCTCGACATTTTTGATCATAATCTTCAATTTTCCATCTGAGATTAGAAATATCTAAAACTGTCAGATTTTTAGGCAGTTTAAAATGCTCGAACGTTTTACGATTCACCCTATTTTTGTTGTAATAATAAATCGTCAACGACACGAATATTGATACCATTATGAGTTTACGCACATTAGATTTTGTAATTAGGCCACGCATTGATAACTCACTAAATGATCAATAATTTTGAATATATATATTGTTTTAATTTAAAGTTTTTGAAATAATATTATATAGTGAAAGTAATGTACAAAACGAAATGTTATTCAATTTTTATAAATAAATAAATAAATAAAGACTTTATTAAATACACCAAAATATAGCATGCAAGAATAAATAAAAATAAAAAAGGTAGGTCATAATCAACTTAGATAAAAAATGACAAAATTTTCCTTCGTTTTTTCATCTTCCCTTTCTCTTTCATGGTCTCAGGTCCAGGGGGATCTGAGCCCCCCAAACGATCCAACACGCCGCTTTCCGACTGAACCACTTGGGATCTTTTACCCCCCCCCGAAGAATCCAATCGGCGCGGACTATGCTTGGGTAAACGCGAGACGAGGAGCTTAAGAAACCTTAGCCTTTGCTCTGGGGGACGTCCTCTTGAAAAGAAGACTAATCCCGAGATAGCCCAAGTGCCCCAAATGCGCACCTGAGCTTTTCCTTTCAATGACAGATGCTGAGCCCGTTTCAGGGCCCACCTAGCTTTCTTCAGGATACGTTTGAGTCTATCCAGGTCAGCTTTCGCCGACCAGTTCACCGTAACGGTGAACCCCAGGTATTTTACTCGACTTGTGAAGGTGGGAAGTGGTTCAGAGGCAAATATGGAGGAGAGCGCAGAGAGTGCTAATCTCTTAAGTTTTTGCTTTGTAGCAGGTGTGCCATGAAAGACGACCACCTGCGATTTAGCTGAGTTTAAAATAAGATTGGATATGGGTAACTGATCTTTTAATCTTAAAAAAACGGCTGATGTCAGAGACTACGTCTTTACACTTGTGTCCAGTGAACAGGGCTGTGGTGTCATCAGCGTACACCACAAGACGTTGTTCGCGTTTAAATATTTTGAATAGTTTAATAGAGGCAGCAAGATATAAGATAGGAGAAAGTGGGGATCCTTGAGGTACACCCGTAATAGGGTAGAACTGACGCGCATCAGGGTCGTCTTCATAGTAAAATCGCTTGGTAAACAACAGGATCTTCACTCTGTTCACAATTCTCGCAGGCAACCCGAGGGACCTGAGAGAAGAGATCACAAAAGGAATGGAGATGCGGTCAAATGCAGCAGAAAAGTCAAGGAAAACAGCCACAACTAGACGATGGCTATTATCCCGACAAAACTGCTCCACCTCACCAACTGCTGAATGGACCGAGCGACCTTTGACGAACCCATGAAAACCTGAAGGGATCAAATTACGCCTACTTAAATGGTCGCGGATTTTACGCGCAAGCGCTTTTTCGTAAATTGACACGAGGGCATTTTGAATCGAAATGGGTCGCAGATCTTTAGGGCATGAGCAGGATTTTTTCTTAGGAATAAAAACACGCTTACTAATATTGATGCCTGCTACATCGGATGGGGAGGCTAAAAGCATTGTGACGGCCACCTCTCTTCTCTGATCAGCTGTCAAAAGCTGACAGACCCGAGAAGAAAGTGGAACGACGGATTTGGAGATGCCCGGGAGTGGACCCCAGGAGTTAAGGATATCCGTAACAGATAGATCCCTACTCCTGAAGTTACACCAAGGCGGGATTGGTTGAGGTGATAGAGTGGCTCCATAGTTGTGTAGGGCTAGTGACTCCTCCAAAACTTTATCAAGGCCTACATTCCCTATCCAACCCAATGCTCTATCCTTCCAGCAAACAAACTTCTCCTTCTTGAAAATCTTCCAAAAGGAAGACTGAGAAGGATTAAGGCGAGCGATACTCGTCCTATCCCTACTCAGCTGGAACCTGTATCTAGTGCTCCAGTATTCATTCGAGAGGGCCTGTTTATCGGAAGCAGAGAGATTAGGGAGGTTCAGTAATTTTGCTAGGACCTTGAGTTTCGTCGGAGTGGGATTGTATATACGACCTTTATAGGTAGTCGATAGAATCGCGGTAGCTTGCAAAAAGAGGTAGGTATTAAATTTCGTCAAACTCTCATTTCCTATTAAGGGAAAGAGTTGTATAGCCGCTTGAAAGAGGGCCACTCTGATCGGATCAAAATGAAACCACCTTCGAAGCAACATATCTTCCTCAATCCTCCAACGAATTAGGTCATGAGAGGTGGACAATTGCTGGCGCGACTGCTCCGTGCAGAAGGGTTTTAACAACCACCTCGAGTGAAGCAGTAAAATGTCGAGGATAGAATTTGTTGATGTGCAATGAAAGGTAGGTGACGAGGGTTTGTTAATAAGATAACCGTTCCTAGCTCTGCGAAGTGCTGCATTGATCCAACGACCAGTTCTGTCGTTGAAATCTCCAAGTATCATGTCATAACCGCTGTCAATAATACTATCCAGGAGGTCACGGTTCTTGTGAATTTCCCCTGGACGGATGTAGACATTGGCTAGACTTATGCGTTTACCGTTCTTACTGAGTGAAACTACTAAACAAGAAAGGGCTGGACATGAGTAGTTTAATAGGAGGGAGGACCTTAAGGAGCACTTAACTAAGGTCAAGAGTCCTTGAGATGAAGAGGAGTGAGGTGGGGTTATGTACTGAGTATAGTAAGAACAGATATGCTTTGGGATAAATCGAGTAATGTCCTGGGGGAGACGGATAGACCGCGTCTCCTGAAGGACTATAACATCTGCATCTCTACCAGATAGAAGTCTAAGGGCGGAAGCACCTCCCGAGTTCCACTGAAGGATATTCAGTGAAAAAGGCTCACGAGTACTCTGCATTGTGATGGATTAGTTGGATGGGGGATTGCCTACCTAGACAAAGCTAGGTGCAGGAAGGTTGCCCTTCCCACCACTAGCCTCCTCCAAGGAAGGTACTTGCCCCTGGGCAGTATCTTCATTTCCCCTATTAGTCTTCTGTTGGATAAGCTTCCCAATCTTAAGCAGGTGGACGGCATGGGCTGAAGCCCCTCTCTTTTTCGACTCCGGAACCGATGAAACAGGAAGCACAGGATTAGTCCCGATAGCAGTTAGGATAGAGCGTACTAACTCCTCCATCTGCCGAAGAGCATTCGAAGTCTTTAAGTCGATAATCCGTAGAATGTCAGCGTCATCCATACGTGGAGCTGCAGCGACCGCGAAGGACTTGGCCGGATTGGGCGGTTTCAGCAAGAATAATTGTCTATATTCTTTGAATAGAGAGCATTTCCTGCTCCAAGCAGGATGGCACCCCCCCCCGCAATTCGAGCAGGAAAGGGGGGCCTCGCAGCGATCGGTAGTTGTAAGAGAAGGACAGCTGGTGGAGCTACAGACCCCACACGAAGGGGTCCCACTGCAGCTGGAGGCCCAGTGTCCCCATTTGTGACACCGGCTGCAGTGGGGATAGGTCAGATCATCCCTCTCTGTGATCGTGAATTTAATATTGAAACCCATAAAGGGATTCGACGCAGAATTAGACAAGGATTCAGCAATATTTACGGGAGCATTGCAAAAGCCAACCGGGATAGGGTTCCCGTCCCTACCCCGGATTGACCTCGGATTGGTGACCTTGAATTTAGCCATAAAAGAACGTATATCTTCTTCTTCCATTGAACAGGGAAGATTAGAAATTTTTAGTGATGCTAGGATAGGCTTGGATGAAATTTCACCATATTCAGCTAAATTGGCGGAGAAGTACTCCATGTAGTTTGCGGCAAGGTCATTCGAGACAAAAGAGATCTTCACCTCCGCAGGATGTAACCTAAGAGAGTTAAAGTAGAACCCTGTTCTGAAACTGTTTGGTGAAAGATCTCAAAAATTTGTTGTAGATATCGTGTTTTTCAATCGGTTTCTTAACTTTAATTATTAGCAAATTCTTTAATTTAGGAATGGGGGAAGCACCTCCCCATCACCTGAGACCATAGAAAAATTACTAACCTTGTTACTTGGATCTGTAGTTAGATTTACCTTTAATTTGTCTTTTTTTGTAGGATTATCGTTGATTTTTGAATGATTTTTGCTGCTATCGTTTGATAGCTCCGAAATTACTTGTACACTACACATTTTTTGTGTGATTCAAACCAGCCACGTTATTCAATTTTTAATCATCAAAGGTTATCATCATACGTGAAATTATTCTTTTGTTAAAATTAGTGCGTATTTTTGTTACGCTGCTAAGTGTGTGCGAGGAATATTAGGTCAAAATAAAATAACATTTCTTCCAGATAAGCCATAATGTTAATTCTTATACATCTTTTATTATCTATTAATCATAACATTGAAATTTTAAAATATATAACTTATAATAAATTTATATTATATAAAATCTTCTGATTTAAATATTTACTTTTTAATTAATATATAGTAAAAATACACAAACTCAGTTAACTGGTCTGATTTATAAATTCTACATGTCTTCACAAATACTCTGTATTAAATAATCAAACTGAGTCTACGTATTTTATATTGTAAAACATGTAAGCCAGACGCGAAAGAATGACGAATGCCGTTTAGTCATCACAATGAGTCATCAGTGCCAGATCCCTCCCACTACTGGATGCAGAGGAGAACCGGTAGACGGCAATCAATGAATAAATCAATGTGAATGATGTACTAGAAAATTTTCTAGTAACATCATAGAGTACTAAATCAGTACTACAGCTTCACCAAAAAGGATCATTAGCAAAAGCACTGGCAAATGCCAGAGCAGGTCTCTTTAATATCGGCAAACTTTAATTTAAGGAGAGTTAGACCATTCCGCGTGAATTTCTTGTAAAACATGTAAGCCAGACGCGAAAGAATGACGAATGCCGTTTCGTAATCACAATGACTCATCAGTGCCAGATCCCTCCCACTACTGGATGCAGAGGAGGACTGGCAAATTAAAATTGCAAATTAAAAATAATGCAAAATAAAGGTTAATTAGTTAAATAATAAAAAATTAATTAATAATAAATAATTGTTATAAGATTTTATATAATTTATATCAAGATGAATTATAAACTGAGATTAAAAATAAAAATCAATTTTTATGAATTGACTAATAGATAACAAACTATGTATCAGAATAAGGATTAGAGGTCACCAGGATGAACTGCTATGTTATCAGGTTTTGACCCCTAACTCATTAGAACATTGGAACATTTCGAACATTAGAACATTAGAACTAGAACATTTCGCACATTGGATTTTGTAATTAGTCCACTCATTGCTAACTCACTACATGACCAATAATCTTAAAT
>WNNJ02003088.1:0-11804 GCA_012934845.2 Pomphorhynchus laevis
ACTACTAACGGCGCTATTGCCATAACCGTTTCGTTTCGCCCGCTTTTTGCCACATGTTGGTAGCCCCGGGCTCGTCAGAAGGCTGACTACCAACTCTTCGCCTTTTGAAATTTGACTTATCCGAGATTCGAGCTGTCGCTCTCCGTACTTGGCTTGCGCTCTTGACTGCTAGGCTACGAATCCAGGATTACCAGATTTCACACAGTATATGAAACCTTCCATCATGATATCCAGAAACTGCATTGTCCGAGATGCTTCTCTGGCATGCTTATTATAGATTTTATCGTATGAGATCATGAAGATCGATTGGAATCGGGACTGGTGATCCTTTGATGGATTCTTATTTATGTAACGAATAGTTGCTAGGTCACACGAGGTGACTTTCGCATTGAAAACCAGCTACAGAATCCTTCCTTCATGATATACAATTCCATACACCCTGACTACTAACGGCGCCATTGCCACAACCGTTTTCGTTTCGCCCGCTTTTTGCCACATGTTGGTAGCCCCGGGCTCGTCAGAAGGCTGACTACCAACTCTTCGCCTTTTGAAATTTGACTTATCCGAGATTCGAGCTGTCGCTCTCCGTACTTGGCTTGCGCTCTTGACTGCTAGGCTACGAATCCAGGATTACCAGATTTCACACAGTATATGAAACCTTCCATCATGATATCCAGAAACTGCATTGTCCGAGATGCTTCTCTGGCATGCTTATTATAGATTTTATCGTATGAGATCATGAAGATCGATTAGAATCGGGACTGGTGATCCTTTGATGGATTCTTATTTATGTAACGAATAGTTGCTAGGTCACACGAGGTGACTTTCGCATTGAAAACCAGCTACAGAATCCTTCCTTCATGATATACAATTCCATACACCTTGACTACTAACGGCGCTATTGCCACAACCGTTTCGTTTCGCCCGCTTTTTGCCACATGTTGGTAGCCCCGGGCTCGTCAGAAGGCTGACTACCAACTCTTCGCCTTTTGAAATTTGACTTATCCGAGATTCGAGCTGTCGCTCTCCGTACTTGGCTTGCGCTCTTGACTGCTAGGCTACGAATCCAGGATTACCAGATTTCACACAGTATATGAAACCTTCCATCATGATATCCAGAAACTGCATTGTCCGAGATGCTTCTCTGGCATGCTTATTATAGATTTTATCGTATGAGATCATGAAGATCGATTGGAATCGGGACTGGTGATCCTTTGATGGATTCTTATTTATGTAACGAATAGTTGCTAGGTCACACGAGGTGACTTTCGCATTGAAAACCAGCTACAGAATCCTTCCTTCATGATATACAATTCCATACACCCTTGACTACTAACGGCGCTATTGCCACAACCGTTTCGTTTCGCCCGCTTTTTGCCACATGTTGGTAGCCCCGGGCTCGTCAGAAGGCTGACTACCAACTCTTCGCCTTTTGAAATTTGACTTATCCGAGATTCGAGCTGTCGCTCTCCGTACTTGGCTTGCGCTCTTGACTGCTAGGCTACGAATCCAGGATTACCAGATTTCACACAGTATATGAAACCTTCCATCATGATATCCAGAAACTGCATTGTCCGAGATGCTTCTCTGGCATGCTTATTATAGATTTTATCGTATGAGATCATGAAGATCGATTGGAATCGGGACTGGTGATCCTTTGATGGATTCTTATTTATGTAACGAATAGTTGCTAGGTCACACGAGGTGACTTTCGCATTGAAAACCAGCTACAGAATCCTTCCTTCATGATATACAATTCCATACACCCTGACTACTAACGGCGCCATTGCCACAACCGTTTTCGTTTCGCCCGCTTTTTGCCACATGTTGGTAGCCCCGGGCTCGTCAGAAGGCTGACTACCAACTCTTCGCCTTTTGAAATTTGACTTATCCGAGATTCGAGCTGTCGCTCTCCGTACTTGGCTTGCGCTCTTGACTGCTAGGCTACGAATCCAGGATTACCAGATTTCACACAGTATATGAAACCTTCCATCATGATATCCAGAAACTGCATTGTCCGAGATGCTTCTCTGGCATGCTTATTATAGATTTTATCGTATGAGATCATGAAGATCGATTGGAATCGGGACTGGTGATCCTTTGATGGATTCTTATTTATGTAACGAATAGTTGCTAGGTCACACGAGGTGACTTTCGCATTGAAAACCAGCTACAGAATCCTTCCTTCATGATATACAATTCCATACACCCTGACTACTAACGGCGCCATTGCCACAACCGTTTTTCGTTTCGCTTGCTTTTTGCCACATGTTGGTAGCCCCAGGCTCGTCAGAAGGCTGACTACCAACTCTTCGCCTTTTGAAATTTGACTTATCCGAGATTCGAGCTGTCGCTCTCTGTACTTGGCTTGCGCTCTTGACCGCTAGGCTACGAATCCAGGATTACCAGATTTCACACAGTATATGAAACCTTCCATCATGATATCCAGAAACTGCATTGTCCGAGATGCTTCTCTGGCATGCTTATTATAGATTTTATCGTATGAGATCATGAAGATCGATTGGGATCGGGACTGGTGATCCTTTGATGGATTCTTATTTATGTAACGAATAGTTGCTAGGTCACACGTGGTGACTTTCGCATTGAAAACCAGCTACAGAATCCTTCCTTCATGATATACAATTCCATACACCCTGACTACTAACGGCGCCATTGCCACAACCGTTTTCGTTTCGCCCGCTTTTTGCCACATGTTGGTAGCCCCGGGCTCGTCAGAAGGCTGACTACCAACTCTTCGCCTTTTTGAAATTTGACTTATCCGAGATTCGAGCTGTCGCTCTCTGTACTTGGCTTGCGCTCTTGACCGCTAGGCTACGAATCCAGGATTACCAGATTTCACACAGTATATGAAACCTTCCATCATGATATCCAGAAACTGCATTGTCCGAGATGCTTCTCTGGCATGCTTATTATAGATTTTATCGTATGAGATCATGAAGATCGATTGAAATCGATACTGGTGATCCTTCGATGGATTCTTATTTATGTAACGAATAGTTACTAGGTCACACGATGTGACTTTCGCATTGAAAACCAGCTACAGAATCCTTCCTTTATGATATACAATTCTATACACCCCGACTACTAACGGCGCCATCTTACAACCGTTTTCGTTTCGCCCGCTTTTTGCCACATGTCGGTAGCCCCGGGCAAGTCAGAAGGCTGACTACCAACTCTTCGCCTTTTGAAATTTGACTTATCCGAGAATCTAGCTGTCGCTCTCTGTACTTGGCTTGCGCTCTTTACTGCTAGGCTACGAATCTAGGATTACCAGATTTCACACAGTATATGAAACCTTCCATCATGATATCCAGAAACTGCATTGTCCGAGATGTTTCTCTGGCATGCTTATTATAGATTTTATCGTATGAGATCATGAAGATCGATTATGATCGGGACTGGTGATTCTTTGATGGATTCTTATTTATGTAACGAATAGTTGCTAGGTCACACGAGGTGACTTTCGCATTGAAAACCAGCTACAGAATCCTTCCTTCATGATATACAATTCCATACACCCTTGACTACTAACGGCGCCATTGCCACAACCGTTTTCGTTTCGCCCGCTTTTTGCCACATGTTGGTAGCCCCGGGCTCGTCAGAAGGCTGACTACCAACTCTTCGCCTTTTGAAATTTGACTTATCCGAGATTCGAGCTGTCGCTCTCCGTACTTGGCTTGCGCTCTTGACTGCTAGGCTACGAATCCAGGATTACCAGATTTCACACAGTATATGAAACCTTCCATCATGATATCCAGAAACTGCATTGTCCGAGATGCTTCTCTGGCATGCTTATTATAGATTTTATCGTATGAGATCATGAAGATCGATTGGAATCGGGACTGGTGATCCTTTGATGGATTCTTATTTATGTAACGAATAGTTGCTAGGTCACACGAGGTGACTTTCGCATTGAAAACCAGCTACAGAATCCTTCCTTCATGATATACAATTCCATACACCCTGACTACTAACGGCGCCATTGCCACAACCGTTTTTGTTTCGCCCGCTTTTTGCCACATGTTGGTAGCCCCGGGCTCGTCAGAAGGCTGACTACCAACTCTTCGCCTTTTGAAATTTGACTTATCCGAGATTCGAGCTGTCGCTCTCCGTACTTGGCTTGCGCTCTTGACTGCTATGCTACGAATCCAGGATTACCAGATTTCACACAGTATATGAAACCTTCCATCATGATATCCAGAAACTGCATTGTCCGAGATGCTTCTCTGGCATGCTTATTATAGATTTTATCGTATGAGATCATGAGGATCGATTAGAATCGGGACTGGTGATACTTTGATGGATTCTTATTTATGTAACAAATAGTTGCTAGGTCACACGTGGTGACTTTCGCATTGAAAACCAGCTACAGAATCCTTTCTTCATGATATACAATTCCATACACCCTGACTACTAACGGCGCCATTGCCACAACCGTTTTCGTTTCGCCCGCTTTTTGCCACATTTTGGTAGACCCGGGCTCGTCAGAAGGCTGACTACCAACTCTTCGCCTTTTGAAATTTGACTTATCCGAGATTCGAGCTGTCGCTCTCCGTACTTGGCTTGCGCTCTTGACCGCTAGGCTACGAATCCAGGATTACCAGATTTCACACAGTATATGAAACCTTCCATCATGATATCCAGAAACTGCATTGTCCGAGATGCTTCTCTGGCATGCTTATTATAGATTTTATCGTATGAGATCATGAAGATCGATTGGAATCGGGACTGGTGATCCTTTGATGGATTCTTATTTATGTAACGAATAGTTGCTAGGTCACACGAGGTGACTTTCGCATTGAAAACCAGCTACAGAATCCTTCCTTCATGATATACAATTCCATACACCCTGACTACTAACGGCGCCATTGCCACAACCGTTTTCGTTTCGCCCGCTTTTTGCCACATGTTGGTAGCCCCGGGCTCGTCAGAAGGCTGACTACCAACTCTTCGCCTTTTGAAATTTGACTTATCCGAGATTCGAGCTGTCGCTCTCCGTACTTGGCTTGCGCTCTTGACTGCTAGGCTACGAATCCAGGATTACCAGATTTCACACAGTATATGAAACCTTCCATCATGATATCCAGAAACTGCATTGTCCGAGATGCTTCTCTGGCATGCTTATTATAGATTTTATCGTATGAGATCATGAAGATCGATTGGAATCGGGACTGGTGATCCTTTGATGGATTCTTATTTATGTAACGAATAGTTGCTAGGTCACACGAGGTGACTTTCGCATTGAAAACCAGCTACAGAATCCTTCCTTCATGATATACAATTCCATACACCCTGACTACTAACGGCGCCATTGCCACAACCGTTTTCGTTTCGCCCGCTTTTTGCCACATGTTGGTAGCCCCGGGCTCGTCAGAAGGCTGACTACCAACTCTTCGCCTTTTGAAATTTGACTTATCCGAGATTCGAGCTGTCGCTCTCCGTACTTGGCTTGCGCTCTTGACCGCTAGGCTACGAATCCAGGATTACCAGATTTCACACAGTATATGAAACCTTCCATCATGATATCCAGAAACTGCATTGTCCGAGATGCTTCTCTGGCATGCTTATTATAGATTTTATCGTATGAGATCATGAAGATCGATTGGAATCGGGACTGGTGATCCTTTGATGGATTCTTATTTATGTAACGAATAGTTGCTAGGTCACACGAGGTGACTTTCGCATTGAAAACCAGCTACAGAATCCTTCCTTCATGATATACAATTCCATACACCCTGACTACTAACGGCGCCATTGCCACAACCGTTTTCGTTTCGCCCGCTTTTTGCCACATGTTGGTAGCCCCGGGCTCGTCAGAAGGCTGACTACCAACTCTTCGCCTTTTGAAATTTGACTTATCCGAGATTCGAGCTGTCGCTCTCCGTACTTGGCTTGCGCTCTTGACTGCTAGGCTACGAATCCAGGATTACCAGATTTCACACAGTATATGAAACCTTCCATCATGATATCCAGAAACTGCATTGTCCGAGATGCTTCTCTGGCATGCTTATTATAGATTTTATCGTATGAGATCATGAAGATCGATTGGAATCGGGACTGGTGATCCTTTGATGGATTCTTATTTATGTAACGAATAGTTGCTAGGTCACACGAGGTGACTTTCGCATTGAAAACCAGCTACAGAATCCTTCCTTCATGATATACAATTCCATACACCCTGACTACTAACGGCGCCATTGCCACAACCGTTTTCGTTTCGCCCGCTTTTTGCCACATGTTGGTAGCCCCGGGCTCGTCAGAAGGCTGACTACCAACTCTTCGCCTTTTGAAATTTGACTTATCCGAGATTCGAGCTGTCGCTCTCCGTACTTGGCTTGCGCTCTTGACTGCTAGGCTACGAATCCAGGATTACCAGATTTCACACAGTATATGAAACCTTCCATCATGATATCCAGAAACTGCATTGTCCGAGATGCTTCTCTGGCATGCTTATTATAGATTTTATCGTATGAGATCATGAAGATCGATTGGAATCGGGACTGGTGATCCTTTGATGGATTCTTATTTATGTAACGAATAGTTGCTAGGTCACACGAGGTGACTTTCGCATTGAAAACCAGCTACAGAATCCTTCCTTCATGATATACAATTCCATACACCCTGACTACTAACGGCGCCATTGCCACAACCGTTTTCGTTTCGCCCGCTTTTTGCCACATGTTGGTAGCCCCGGGCTCGTCAGAAGGCTGACTACCAACTCTTCGCCTTTTGAAATTTGACTTATCCGAGATTCGAGCTGTCGCTCTCCGTACTTGGCTTGCGCTCTTGACTGCTAGGCTACGAATCCAGGATTACCAGATTTCACACAGTATATGAAACCTTCCATCATGATATCCAGAAACTGCATTGTCCGAGATGCTTCTCTGGCATGCTTATTATAGATTTTATCGTATGAGATCATGAAGATCGATTGGAATCGGGACTGGTGATCCTTTGATGGATTCTTATTTATGTAACGAATAGTTGCTAGGTCACACGAGGTGACTTTCGCATTGAAAACCAGCTACAGAATCCTTCCTTCATGATATACAATTCCATACACCCTGACTACTAACGGCGCCATTGCCACAACCGTTTTCGTTTCGCCCGCTTTTTGCCACATGTTGGTAGCCCCGGGCTCGTCAGAAGGCTGACTACCAACTCTTCGCCTTTTGAAATTTGACTTATCCGAGATTCGAGCTGTCGCTCTCCGTACTTGGCTTGCGCTCTTGACTGCTAGGCTACGAATCCAGGATTACCAGATTTCACACAGTATATGAAACCTTCCATCATGATATCCAGAAACTGCATTGTCCGAGATGCTTCTCTGGCATGCTTATTATAGATTTTATCGTATGAGATCATGAAGATCGATTGGAATCGGGACTGGTGATCCTTTGATGGATTCTTATTTATGTAACGAATAGTTGCTAGGTCACACGAGGTGACTTTCGCATTGAAAACCAGCTACAGAATCCTTCCTTCATGATATACAATTCCATACACCCTGACTACTAACGGCGCCATTGCCACAACCGTTTTCGTTTCGCCCGCTTTTTGCCACATGTTGGTAGCCCCGGGCTCGTCAGAAGGCTGACTACCAACTCTTCGCCTTTTGAAATTTGACTTATCCGAGATTCGAGCTGTCGCTCTCCGTACTTGGCTTGCGCTCTTGACCGCTAGGCTACGAATCCAGGATTACCAGATTTCACACAGTATATGAAACCTTCCATCATGATATCCAGAAACTGCATTGTCCGAGATGCTTCTCTGGCATGCTTATTATAGATTTTATCGTATGAGATCATGAAGATCGATTGGAATCGGGACTGGTGATCCTTTGATGGATTCTTATTTATGTAACGAATAGTTGCTAGGTCACACGAGGTGACTTTCGCATTGAAAACCAGCTACAGAATCCTTCCTTCATGATATACAATTCCATACACCCTGACTACTAACGGCGCCATTGCCACAACCGTTTTCGTTTCGCCCGCTTTTTGCCACATGTTGGTAGCCCCGGGCTCGTCAGAAGGCTGACTACCAACTCTTCGCCTTTTGAAATTTGACTTATCCGAGATTCGAGCTGTCGCTCTCCGTACTTGGCTTGCGCTCTTGACTGCTAGGCTACGAATCCAGGATTACCAGATTTCACACAGTATATGAAACCTTCCATCATGATATCCAGAAACTGCATTGTCCGAGATGCTTCTCTGGCATGCTTATTATAGATTTTATCGTATGAGATCATGAAGATCGATTGGAATCGGGACTGGTGATCCTTTGATGGATTCTTATTTATGTAACGAATAGTTGCTAGGTCACACGAGGTGACTTTCGCATTGAAAACCAGCTACAGAATCCTTCCTTCATGATATACAATTCCATACACCCTGACTACTAACGGCGCCATTGCCACAACCGTTTTCGTTTCGCCCGCTTTTTGCCACATGTTGGTAGCCCCGGGCTCGTCAGAAGGCTGACTACCAACTCTTCGCCTTTTGAAATTTGACTTATCCGAGATTCGAGCTGTCGCTCTCCGTACTTGGCTTGCGCTCTTGACTGCTAGGCTACGAATCCAGGATTACCAGATTTCACACAGTATATGAAACCTTCCATCATGATATCCAGAAACTGCATTGTCCGAGATGCTTCTCTGGCATGCTTATTATAGATTTTATCGTATGAGATCATGAAGATCGATTGGAATCGGGACTGGTGATCCTTTGATGGATTCTTATTTATGTAACGAATAGTTGCTAGGTCACACGAGGTGACTTTCGCATTGAAAACCAGCTACAGAATCCTTCCTTCATGATATACAATTCCATACACCCTGACTACTAACGGCGCCATTGCCACAACCGTTTTCGTTTCGCCCGCTTTTTGCCACATGTTGGTAGCCCCGGGCTCGTCAGAAGGCTGACTACCAACTCTTCGCCTTTTGAAATTTGACTTATCCGAGATTCGAGCTGTCGCTCTCCGTACTTGGCTTGCGCTCTTGACCGCTAGGCTACGAATCCAGGATTACCAGATTTCACACAGTATATGAAACCTTCCATCATGATATCCAGAAACTGCATTGTCCGAGATGCTTCTCTGGCATGCTTATTATAGATTTTATCGTATGAGATCATGAAGATCGATTGGAATCGGGACTGGTGATCCTTTGATGGATTCTTATTTATGTAACGAATAGTTGCTAGGTCACACGAGGTGACTTTCGCATTGAAAACCAGCTACAGAATCCTTCCTTCATGATATACAATTCCATACACCCTGACTACTAACGGCGCCATTGCCACAACCGTTTTCGTTTCGCCCGCTTTTTGCCACATGTTGGTAGCCCCGGGCTCGTCAGAAGGCTGACTACCAACTCTTCGCCTTTTGAAATTTGACTTATCCGAGATTCGAGCTGTCGCTCTCCGTACTTGGCTTGCGCTCTTGACTGCTAGGCTACGAATCCAGGATTACCAGATTTCACACAGTATATGAAACCTTCCATCATGATATCCAGAAACTGCATTGTCCGAGATGCTTCTCTGGCATGCTTATTATAGATTTTATCGTATGAGATCATGAAGATCGATTGGAATCGGGACTGGTGATCCTTTGATGGATTCTTATTTATGTAACGAATAGTTGCTAGGTCACACGAGGTGACTTTCGCATTGAAAACCAGCTACAGAATCCTTCCTTCATGATATACAATTCCATACACCCTGACTACTAACGGCGCCATTGCCACAACCGTTTTCGTTTCGCCCGCTTTTTGCCACATGTTGGTAGCCCCGGGCTCGTCAGAAGGCTGACTACCAACTCTTCGCCTTTTGAAATTTGACTTATCCGAGATTCGAGCTGTCGCTCTCCGTACTTGGCTTGCGCTCTTGACCGCTAGGCTACGAATCCAGGATTACCAGATTTCACACAGTATATGAAACCTTCCATCATGATATCCAGAAACTGCATTGTCCGAGATGCTTCTCTGGCATGCTTATTATAGATTTTATCGTATGAGATCATGAAGATCGATTAGAATCGGGACTGGTGATCCTTTGATGGATTCTTATTTATGTAACGAATAGTTGCTAGGTCACACGAGGTGACTTTCGCATTGAAAACCAGCTACAGAATCCTTCCTTCATGATATACAATTCCATACACCCTGACTACTAACGGCGCCATTGCCACAACCGTTTTCGTTTCGCCCGCTTTTTGCCACATGTTGGTAGCCCCGGGCTCGTCAGAAGGCTGACTACCAACTCTTCGCCTTTTGAAATTTGACTTATCCGAGATTCGAGCTGTCGCTCTCCGTACTTGGCTTGCGCTCTTGACTGCTAGGCTACGAATCCAGGATTACCAGATTTCACACAGTATATGAAACCTTCCATCATGATATCCAGAAACTGCATTGTCCGAGATGCTTCTCTGGCATGCTTATTATAGATTTTATCGTATGAGATCATGAAGATCGATTGGAATCGGGACTGGTGATCCTTTGATGGATTCTTATTTATGTAACGAATAGTTGCTAGGTCACACGAGGTGACTTTCGCATTGAAAACCAGCTACAGAATCCTTCCTTCATGATATACAATTCCATACACCCTGACTACTAACGGCGCCATTGCCACAACCGTTTTCGTTTCGCCCGCTTTTTGCCACATGTTGGTAGCCCCGGGCTCGTCAGAAGGCTGACT
Organism: Pomphorhynchus laevis; assembly: GCA_012934845.2. Classification (NCBI taxonomy): domain Eukaryota; kingdom Metazoa; phylum Acanthocephala; class Palaeacanthocephala; order Echinorhynchida; family Pomphorhynchidae; genus Pomphorhynchus; species Pomphorhynchus laevis. Next base: position 10,722 of record WNNJ02003088.1, read on the forward strand.
ACCAACTCTTCGCCTTTTGAAATTTGACTTATCCGAGATTCGAGCTGTCGCTCTCCGTACTTGGCTTGCGCTCTTGACTGCTAGGCTACGAATCCAGGATTACCAGATTTCACACAGTATATGAAACCTTCCATCATGATATCCAGAAACTGCATTGTCCGAGATGCTTCTCTGGCATGCTTATTATAGATTTTATCGTATGAGATCATGAAGATCGATTGGAATCGGGACTGGTGATCCTTTGATGGATTCTTATTTATGTAACGAATAGTTGCTAGGTCACACGAGGTGACTTTCGCATTGAAAACCAGCTACAGAATCCTTCCTTCATGATATCCAATTCCATACACCCTGACTACTAACGGCGCCATTGCCACAACCGTTTTCGTTTCGCCCGCTTTTTGCCACATGTTGGTAGCCCCGGGCTCGTCAGAAGGCTGACTACCAACTCTTCGCCTTTTGAAATTTGACTTATCCGAGATTCGAGCTGTCGCTCTCCGTACTTGGCTTGCGCTCTTGACTGCTAGGCTACGAATCCAGGATTACCAGATTTCACACAGTATATGAAACCTTCCATCATGATATCCAGAAACTGCATTGTCCGAGATGCTTCTCTGGCATGCTTATTATAGATTTTATCGTATGAGATCATGAAGATCGATTGGAATCGGGACTGGTGATCCTTTGATGGATTCTTATTTATGTAACGAATAGTTGCTAGGTCACACGAGGTGACTTTCGCATTGAAAACCAGCTACAGAATCCTTCCTTCATGATATACAATTCCATACACCCTGACTACTAACGGCGCCATTGCCACAACCGTTTTCGTTTCGCCCGCTTTTTGCCACATGTTGGTAGCCCCGGGCTCGTCAGAAGGCTGACTACCAACTCTTCGCCTTTTGAAATTTGACTTATCCGAGATTCGAGCTGTCGCTCTCCGTACTTGGCTTGCGCTCTTGACTGCTAGGCTACGAATCCAGGATTACCAGATTTCACACAGTATATGAAACCTTCCATCATGATATCCAGAAACTGCATTGTCCGAGATGCTTCTCTGGCATGCTTATTATAGATTTTATC
>WNNJ02003089.1:0-31972 GCA_012934845.2 Pomphorhynchus laevis
AAAAAGTGAAACCCAAGTTCGTGATCTTAAGCATCTTCCTCCTTTAGGGTCTAGTGATCATGGTGTACTCACATTCTTGATTCCTTCGTGCTCCGGAGTTATTTCGGACGATCTTGATATTGAAGCGATAGTTCGTAAGCGACTATGACATCTTGTTGATACTTCTAGACTCTTGTCGTACGCAAATACTGTTGATTTTTTATTACGTTGTCATTCTACTGTTGATGATTGTTGGGCCTCATTAAAGCAAAAAATTTTATTCATCGCAGATGAATTTGCACTATTGAAAATAATTTATAAGAAAAAATTTGTACGACCTAATTGGTTTGATTATACTCTGAGAGCCTCCTTGCGGCATTGTAACACACTGTTTAAGGCATGTCAAAGGGATCTAACGAAAGCTCCGTTAAATAAGGCTGCTCGGAATGCTTATCGACGACTTCAATTCGCTAAACGCCGTACCTATGAATCCGCTGTCATTAATTCGATTTATATACACCCAAAGAAATTTTGGTCATTTGTTCGGCGTAGTAGGTGAAGAGATCGAACACGAGGTTTTATTCGAATTAATCTACAATATGTAAATATTATAATATGTAAATAAGTTTGTCTGGAAATTTTGGTCATTTGTTCGGCGTAGTAGGTGAAGAGATCGAACACTAGAGGTTTTATTCGAATTAATCTACAATATGTAAATATTATAATATGTAAATAAGTTTGTCTAGAAATTTTGGTCATTTGTTCGGCGTAGTAGGTGAAGAGATCGAACACGAGGTTTTATTCGAATTAATATGCAATATGTAAATATTATAATATGTAAATAGTTTAACAAATAGTTCAACTAAAGGAATGATTATAACAGTAGGTTAGTCAATTGCTGTCTTCCATCTCTCAATGTAGGTTCTAAATTACTCAATTCTCAATTTGATATTGCGAATGAATTTGCAAATGTATTTAAGTTGTACCCAGCCACTTCTGTTTTGAACAATTTTGATTTTCTTACATTAACTTCATGTTTGTCCACTCCGATAATTGTGAATAAAGAGGAAATTTAAAGGCACTTGCTAAGTCTCCCTTTCTTCCCTGCTGCTGGTCCTGACGGCATATGTCCGTTTATTCTGAGTGTATTAACTAATCTTGCGGGGCCGCTTTGTGATTTATTCCAAAGGTCCTTAGATTCCTATACTGTTCCTAATGACTAGCGAATAGCCACTATTGTTCCTATTCATAAGAAAGGGGATAGGTCAAATCCCAATAACTACAGGCCGATTAGTTTAACGAGTCACGTAAGCAAGATCTTAGAGCGAATTGTGCATATTAGAATAATTTCTCATTCAAACACGTATAACCTTCTAAGTTCTGCACAACATGGTTTCCGAAAAGGCAGATCTTGCCTATCAAATCTTTTGTATGCACGTGAGGCTTGGGTAGACTTGATATTTACTGGGCACTGTGCAGATGTTATATTCTTTGACTTCCGCAGGGCATTTGAACGAGTACCTCATTCCCATTTAAACTACGTATTGATTTCTTACGGCATTCACCTCAGTGTTGTTGGTTGGGTCAGCAATTTCCTCAGTGATCGTCAATTTTATGTCCGTATTGATGAAAGCTTATCCGACCCTAGAGATTTGAATATCGGTGTTCCTCAAGGTACAGTGTAGGGACCTCTCTTATTTACAATTTTCGTTGACTCCTTGTTGCATAAAATTAATTGTGGATGTCTTGAGTACGCTGATGATTTGAAAATATGTGCCAAAATTGATTCGTTAGCTGACCGTGTGAAATTTCAGATGGAAGTTAATAAAATTTATGAATGGAGTTGTCAGACCGGTTTATTGATTAATGTATCAAAAGGTGATCACATGCGTTTTGGAAAAAAAAGAAAAGATTTATTTTAACGTGGCAAATGCGTGCCAGCGCACGCTTACATGACCACAACAAAAACAAAACTGTGAATCAGGCGTCGAGAAGGTGTGAACGGAGGAGGTGTTTGAATGTGATAAAAGAGGGAGCGCGGCGGACGTCGAGAGGGAGTTGATTCCAGGCGAGTGAGGCGGCGACGAGGAAGGATCGGAGACCGTAGTTGTTGGAGTAGTTAGGAACGTGGAGTAAGAGGGTATGACAGGAACGAAGCGATAGCGAGGTGGGGCGAGTATCGTCTAAGAAAGGAAGGTTGATGAACGATGGGGAGCCGACAGCGATGAGACGAAAGGTAACGAGAAGAAGGCGGAGTTTGATGCGGATGTGGATGGTGGGCCAGGAGAGTTGGGCAAAATATGTAGGATGTGTGGTCGAAGCGACGGAGACGAAAGAGCACTCGAACGGCGGTGTTGATTATTCGTTGTAGGGGTAGGATGATGGATTTTGGAGAATTGGCGAAAAGGCTAAGGCAGTAATCGATTTTAGGGAAAAGAAGCGATGAAAGAAGAGACATACAAGAACGGAAGTCGATAAGGGGGCGGATACGGCGGATGTCACGGAGAATTAAGTTAGACGAGCGGACCTTGTCACGGACGAAGGGTTTAAGGGAAAGGTGATCATCGAAATGGAAGCCTAAGAAAGTGAGATTGTGGACTATAGGGATGATCGATGAGGCAAAAGATACAGTGGGAGGAGATATGTTTGGTTTACGGGGAAGGATCCACATTATTTTGGACTTTTCGGCGTTTAGAACGAGATGGAGATTGGAGAGACGCTTGTAGATAGAAGAGAGACAGTTGGAGGCAGAAATGGCGATATCGTGTATGCGATGTGCGGGTGCATGAGCATAGATTAGAATGTCATCGGCGTATTGCATGACGTTAAAGGAGTAAGGTTTGATAAATGGAGAGAGATCGCCAAGCAAAAGAGAGAAAAGCAGGGGACCTAGGACTGAACCTTGTGGAACCCCGCAAAAAATAGGGATGGGAGGGGAGGATGATGAATTAGAACAGACGCGAAAGGAACGGTCGGATAGATATGAGGCGAACCATGCTACGGAGGAGGAAGAAAAGCCGTAATCATAACGAAGGCGAGAAAGGAGGACGGAGTGGTCGACAATGTCGAATGCGGAGGAGAGGTCGAGGGAGATGAGAACACTATATAGAGCCTTGTCTCGAGAAATGAGTAAGTCGTTGTACACTTTTATGCATGCGATTTCTGTCGAGTGATTAGAGCGGAAAGCGGATTGGAAAGGAGGGTACAGATTGGATGAGGAGAGATAAGCGTTGATTTGTATTAAGATGAGGCGTTCTAAGAGCTTAGAAAGAGTAGGGAGTAGTGAAATGGGGCGATAGCTAGAAGGAAGGGAGGGGTCGAGCGATTGTTTCTTAAGGAGGGGACGAACGATTGCGGATTTCCAGTGTGAAGGGAAGATACGACTGCGGATGGACGAGTTAAACAAGGTTGTGAGAAATGGGGATATCGATGAGCATATAGATTTTAATATGTGGGTAGGCAGGGGATCGGCAGGTGAGGTTTTGTTGGGCAAGGACATGAGGACAGATGATACTTCTGTAGGTGATACAGGGAGAAGATGAAAGAGTTCGGGAAGGATGAGAGTAGACTGGGCAGAGTGGGATAGGATGGAGACCGGGGTGTGAGAGAGCAGCGTGGATACTTTAGTCTGGAGAAATGACGAATAATCATTGGCATTGATGTTGCACGGCGAAGAGGAACGAGCAAGGATTGAGTTAAAAGTATGCCAGAGAGTCTTAGAGTTGAATGAAGTGATGATTTTATGCTGCCAGAAGGAGTTGCATTTGGTACGTAGTAGGTTGAGATGAGACCGGCGAAGAGCAAGATAGGAATCACGGAAAGACGGAGTGATCGAGCGGAAATCGCGTCTGAGAGAGCGGTGATAGACTCGAAAAGCATGGCGGAGTCGACGCTTTGAGAGTAGGCATTGGATGTCAAACCATGGGGCACGGTGCAAGCGACGGTGTGGGTGAGACTTGAAGGGCAAGAGAATATCGAGAGTGGATGTGAGTTCAGAGTCGAAAAGAAAGGCGAGATCGTGAGGAGATGAATATGTTATTGTGGGTAATGATAGAGACGATTTGAGTAAGGCAGAGCGGAGAAGGGAGAGGTCAAGATTTCTCCAAGGGCGACGTAGGATTGTAGGTGTGTGAGGAGGGGTGTGGTTGCGAGCGAGATCAAGGGTGATAAGAAAGTGATCGGATAGACCAGGATCAGAGATGGACAGTGAGGTGTAGGCAGCAAAATGATCGGGGACAGCGATGATGTCGAGTGCCCCACCAAGTATATGTGTGGGGGCAGTGGAGATTAGTTTGTAATTGTAGTTGGATAGAATGTTGATGAAGCGGATGGAATCTGTGGAAGAGGGGCGGTCTAGGCGGATATTGAAGTCGCCTAGAACGAGTGAAGGGATTGAGGACAAAGAACAATGAGAAAGGAGGTCAGCGAGTTCGGTAAAAAATAAGGCTGTAGGAGCTGATGAACCAGGACGGTATACAATGGCGAGATCTAGAGTGATCGGGTTAGAATAACGACAAGTGAGCAATTCAAAAGAGCAAGGACTGAAAGGGGGATTGATTTTGCGAAGAGACGCGAGGTGACGCGCGAAAACAATTTTTAGGAGAGGGGGCTGGGAAGGATTAGATTGAGAAGATTTGTTTAGACGGATGAATGCGACAGGAGAAATGTCCTTGAAAAAGGATGGTTTATCCGCAGGGACAATAGACGATAGGATGCATCTGAAGGCGGAAACATCGTGGTCTAGACGTGCTTGTGGAGATAAGGAGTTAAAAGGCGTGATATTAGTGACAATGACGCAACGATCGCGAGAGGCAAAGTGCTTCCGTAACGGAGGACGACTGACGTTAGTAGGTGAGATCACGATAGAAGAGCTGGCAATTGATGATTTGGTTTGACGACGGGAGACATAGAGGATAATGATAATAAAGAGGGTGGCAAGCGATGTGAGGAAAGATTATGAGTGGAAAGATAGTGGAGGTTGGTGGAGGTTGGTGGAGGTGATTTTGATTGATGGATGCAAGGTATTGAGAAACGAGACTGGAAGGACGGGACGTGGGGTGTCAGGGAGTGAAAATACATTAGTTGTAACAATTTGCGGCTCTGTCACTGTCTCGGTAGATTTATCATAAACTTGACAAAATCCATCTTGCTGCGATACAATTTGTGGCTCCTTCACTGTCTCAGTAGATTTATTAGAAATTTGAGAAATTCGATCATGCTGCGATGCCATTTCCAATTGCTCTAAGCGTTTTATTAACAAGTTGATTTGTTTCGCCGCACAGAATCCACAGTAGAACGGTGGCCCGCCACCGTTCTACTTAACTATTGTTCTCCAGCATTATACCCAGTTAACAAATCGGAAGAGCTTCGTATTGAACAGGTATATTTACTACTCTCTGTTCAAGTGTTCTTAACTATTGTTCTCCAGCATCATACCCAGTTAACAAATCGGAAGAGCTTCGTATTGAACAGGTATTGCGACGTTCTTTTAAACGGATAGCGGGCCTTCATAATCATACTTATAAGGAACGGTCAAGTCGCCTTAATATGCCCTCATTATCTTCACTTCGAGTACTAAATGACCTGGTTGTAGTGTGGCGGGCGATGAGCAATCCTGAGAATTCCGTTGAAGTCTATTTCGTACGCGAAATGACTCAAGATTACGTGGTCATCCTCTTATGGATGACCACGTCACCCACGGACGCTGGGTGACGCGCGAATGCGACGATGCCGCCATGATTAGAGGATTTAGAAGGGCATGAGCTGAGGGGGCGGGCGGATTCGACTAGGGAGCAACCGGCAGAGAGCAGACGGCGAATGGAGAGGTCGTCGGAATCTGAGTGCCAGGATTCGGTGAGGCAGAAGAGATCGATGGATTGCTTGGTGAATAGGTTGAGGATAAGATCGGATTTATTGAGAATAGATCTAGTGTTGAGGAGACCGAGGCGGAAACCGTGTGCTGTGGCGAAAGAGACTAGTGGAGAAGACACATAGGAGAGATGGAGCGCCATCGAATTTTTGGACGGGTGTGGACAATTTGAAAATTTCCGTCTATGTTTCGGATGGCGAGTGAAGTTTCGCCGTTTTCCTCGCGACGACGTTTTTCGATGCGGGCTGAAGAGATTTGAGCGATTTCGGAAGGGGCGCGATCGGGGAAAATTCGAGTGGTTGAAGATGACATGAGTTTGAATCGTTGAGAGAGGACAGAAGACGCGTGAGAGCGATGCTTGAAAACAATTTTTAGGAGAGGGGGCTGGGAAGGATTAGATTGAGAAGATTTGTTTAGACGGATGAATGCGACTGGAGAAATGTCCTTGAAAAAGGATGGTTTATCCGCAGGAACAATAGACGAGAGGATGGATCTGAAGGCGGAAACATCGTGGTCCAGACGTGCTTGTGGAGATAAGGAGTTAGAAGGTATCCACTTGTATATTTATATATGCTAGGGTTACAAGAGATCGAAACAGTTGCGAGTGTTCGGTTTTGGGAATAATATGGGATCGGACCTTGAGAACTAGAGGTGACACTGTTCGGAGATGTGCTGAAGCTAAAAGGAAACTTTACATTATCAAGAATGTTCTTTCGTGACAGGTCTTCACTTATATCTTCATATATGCTAGGGTTACAAGAGATCGAAACAGTTGTGTGTTCGGGATTTGGGAATAATTTTGAATCGGACTATGAGAACTAGAATGACACTGATCGGAGATGTGCTGAAGCTAAAAGGAAACTTTACATTATCAAGAATGTTCTTTCGCACCTATCACTTTCATGTTTTGGCGTCTTATATAAATATCTAGTACGTCTTCATTTAGAATACAGTATCCAAGCGAATTTTCCCATTTCCAAGGATGAGGTTAACAGTTTAGAATGTATTCTACGACGTGGTAGCAAATTATGCAATGAAATTTCAAATCTGAGCTACTCACAACGCCTACTCGCGATTAATGTTCATAGTGTCCGTCGCAGGTTAATGTACCTAGATATGTTAGCCATGAACTTTATGGTGAAGGGAATTAACGGGTATCCACAACAAGATGAGTCATCAGCCTCAAGTGCACAGGAGCGGCTTGATGATGATATTGCCGGTTTACGTGTGTTCTTTTCTAATTTGCTCGAAAAAGGTGAGGAAGAGGTCGCATCGTCTATTTTAGTAAGGCAGCTCTATAGGTTGGGTAAGAAAAACGATAGATCACGATTGCTAAAGGTTGTGTTAGGATCGGCAGAGCAAGCAAAGTGTCTTTTAGACCGTGGTTATCGACTTAAAGGTAACAAAATACGAATTTTACGTGATCTTTCTCTCGAAGACAGGCAAAAATTGAAGGATATCAAGGCGGAACTTCATTACAGGCTGCAAAACGGTGAATCGAATCTGTGCATTCGAAATTTTCGGGTTGTGAGGTGGCGTCCTGCAGTTCGATGGAGATCGATCAATCTTTCTCTAGACCTTACAACGCCATGATTGGACATCTAGTGGATATATGTTTGGAAAGGAAGTTGCCATCTAATTGTTCAGAGAGAATATGTAATAATGAATGTCCTCTGGTGGTAGGTTACTCCAATATCAGAAGCTTACCTGCTCAATTGTCTGAAGTGCAGCAGTTTATATCTTTTAAAGATTTTGACGTGTTTTGCATTTCTGAGTCATGGCTTCATTATCAAATTAATGATGACCTTATGGCTATCTCTGGGTATCGACTTTTGAGAGCAGATAGAGTTGCAGGTCGTCGTGGCGGGGGTGTTGCTGCTTATATTAAAAACACCTTATCAATTACGAAGATTACTGAATTGTGCGATGATCACTATTCATTCGAGTTATTGTCATTCTGCGTCAATGATACTCATTGTTCAATAGATATTTGCGTCGTATACAGATCACCCTCAGTTCATACACAGTTAGATCTTCTGAAAAATCAGTTAAGATCATTCTGCTCCTCAAATTATTTCTTCCTTATTGGGGATTTTAATCTTCCTCAAGTTAACTGGATTAGTAACAACCGGTATTACTATAATGTCGAAAACTGCGAGCTTGCTGAATTCTTGCTGGCAGAGCTTCTCCTGATCCAACATATTAATCAGCCAACATGTATATCGTCTCAACCAGAGACAATATTAGATCTTGGGTTTACCAAGCGCATTGAAGATGTAATCAGAGTTGATTTCGAGTCTCCTTTAGGAACCAGTGACCATTGTGTGATTTCAGTACAGATTGCTCACACTTTACAACGACGATCTAAGTGCAGTGGCATCGGAAAGCGTAATTGGAATCGAGTAAATGTGGAAGATCTCCAACTCTATAGTCATCAGCTGAACTTCGGATCTGCTGATCTTCCAATTGATGATCATTTATCGTTAGTGACCAGTAACCTCATAACCATTTCGGATACGTTTGCACCAATAAGAAATAGGGCTTACAAGACGACAACGCCATTGTGGTTCGACAATGAGTTGGAGACTACGATAAAGGAAAGAAATCGATTATGGCGAATCTCTCAACGTAACACTGTTACGCACCGTGAGTACAAAACTCTTCGCAATCTATGCAACCAACTAAAACGCTCAAAAAGAAAAACATTTGAAGAGGGTATTGCTTCTGACATTAACAGGTCACCTAAACGTTTTTGGGCATACGTTAGACATCGTCGAATCCTACCTTCTACGATTAATTGTGTACGTTTAGAAAGTGGTGATGTAGTTGACAAGGAGGCTATTGTGGAAGCTCTTGCAAGCAGTTTTGTAGTATCTCCATCCTCGCAATCGAATATTGACCAGATACAGTACCCGCCCAACTTACAATCTAACTTACCAATATCTCCTATTAATGTCATTGAAGTTCAGTCTGAACTCCATAAATTAAATAGTTTTGGCTCTGCAGGACCAGATGGTGTATCCCCTTTTCTTTTGCGTACTCTGTCGCACATTATTGCTCCAAGCCTTACGTCTCTATTTCATCGAAGCTTACAGTATTCGTGGATTCCTGATGATTGGAAAAGGGCAATTGTTGTACCTATTCCAAAGAAACAGTTGGCACTAACTTGTTCAGATTTTAGACCAATTAGTCTTACCAGTGTTATTTCTAAAATTATGGAGAGACTCATTGCGAAGAGAATACGTGAACATCTAAATTTATATCAAATTCTTGATGATTCTCAGCACGGCTTCCGACCTGGTCGCTCGTGCCTAACTAATCTGTTGAATGCTCGCGAACATTGGGTAGCTGCTCTTAGTTCGGGTCTTACAGTTGATATAATATTTCTTGATTTCTCTAAGGCCTTTGATAGAGTTCCACATGCTGGTTTAGATTCACTACTACGTCATTACGGTGTACCTACGACAATTTGCAACTGGATTAAGACATTTCTCGAGGATCGATCATTCGTTGTGCGATTAGATGAAGTTTTGTCAACAGCTCGACGTGTTCATTCGGGTGTTCCTCAGGGCACGGTCCTAGGTCCACTTCTCTTTATCATCTTTTTGAATGACCTACTCCTAAGGTTAAAGTGTCCTCACCTGGCATTTGCTGACGATGTTAAAATATGGGCAACAACCCAAAACGAGGCGGATTGTGAATTTTTACAATGTGACCTTAACCGTATCGGGACTTGGTGTAATAGCACTGGCTTGATACTCAACGCGACAAAATGTGTATGGATCAGATTGGGTAGAGATAAAACTCATTTCGATTACAAAATAAATGGACACTCAATCAAGCGAGTCTCAGAACATCCCGACCTGGGAGTGATAATTCACGAATCGCTAAAGACAAGAGCAAATAGTGATCACGCGCGGTTAAAAGCGATACGTGCCTTATACTGCATAAAAATGACTTTTGCAAAATTATCGCCGCAAATCTTCGCCAAACTTTATTGTGCCCTAGTAAGACCACATCTTGAGTATTGTGTACAGGCAACCTTTCCAACGACCAGGAGTGAGTTGAATAACTTGGAAAGTGTAATGAGACGAGCTTCTCGGATGTGTTGTCAAGGAAGCTTTATTTCAAGATTAAGATGTTTGAACGTTTTATCAGTGAGGTATCGGTATCTTTTTCTTGATCTGATTACACTTTGGAAAATTGTACATTCAGCTGATGGCTTTCCTTTGGGTGTAGTTAGATTTCGAGATAATTCGAGATTGCGAGGTCATTGTAAGATGCTTTTTAAAAAATTACCGGGTAAGCTGCGAAAATTTTACAGACTGTCTGAACGGGCAGTAGATGTTTGGAATAGTTTGCCTGAACCTATCGCTGCCATCACCAATTTCCTCGCTTTCAAAAACAGGGTTCGACGTTGGATATACGTCCAGGCTGATTTGTCACCTTTTCTAACCTACCCATTTGGTTGATCTTTTTTCTGTATTGTGTGATCGGCTTAAAGCCTTATGGCTAAGTCTGAACTTGATAATAATAATAATATGCGATAGCAAATAGAAGACGGTGCTACAGGGGGCACTCGTTTCATATAATGAATTGTGGACATGGGTCAAGAAACACATCCTCTAGATTATCCCACAGAGCATTACGAGCTTGGAACGGTCTTTCTTACGATATGTTTACACTATCCGTGGCTAGTTTTCGAAGGGTTGTTTTTAATTATTGTAGCATCCCGTGTAATCGAGTATCGCTTTACTTTTAATTTTATTTTATTTTGTTGACTTTATCGATGATTTGTTGTGATCGAGTAAATAACCCTGTGGATTAAACTCTGCATTGTAATACTAAAACGACATTCTAATTCTTGGAAAAACCATAAATCTTTATCTTCTTACCGGATGATTACTATCTAAATGTCCATTTAATTTTGTCGGACTCATAAGCTTGTTAGAAAATATCTTTTATTTTAGGGGATTCTATAAAATCCCCTAAGGTAGTACTTAAGCTGTACTATCTATTTTTTATGTTCGATTTGTTTGTTTCCGCCATTAATAACTAAATCAAGGAAAAACATAATTATCTTTTTTGTGGATAAAATGCATGCATTTTAGTAAAAATTGATAGTAGAAAAGCTTGCATTTTATAACTAAAAGTTTATGTTAGCTTTCATGATTTATGAATGTAAATAATTTTCATTATTTCACGAAATAGATGAATCAGATAAGATAACTTTGTGTACATTTATAATAACAAATTATAAATAATGATAAATAAAATAAATAATAAATATTAAATAATAATAAAATTAAAATATTAAATAATATTAAATAATAATAAGATTTAATCCTATTTATATTTAAATAAAGTTAAAACTTTAAACCAATATCATTACATAAGAAATCGTTGCAATTTTAATTATAACGGAAGATTCTGTTTCTTAATATATTATTTTAAGATGGTCTCTAATCTTAAACTGCTTTTATTATTAAGTACAGATTATTGGTTTGTATTTTAATCTTATAAACGTAGGAATGTGAGCCTCTAATTAATCCACCAGGACCCATTTTGGTCTTCTAGTACCCCCAATTTATTCATAATTTGACAGGGTCACTCTAAATTTCGACAGAGATTTTCTGGGAATGTCCATCGCATTTTGGGAATTACTGAGCAATACGAAGATGTATAGAGATAGATATAAGACAATTTGTAGAAGTAGCGAGATCGTAGATACAGATTTGATGCGCGTGAGAGGAGAGGAGGATATCCTTGATATACTGCATCAGATTAAATTATAGTCACGAGTTATAAGAGACAAATTACTGATAAGAAGGGAATAAAGGAATGGACCTAAAACGGAATCTTGTTGAACACCGTACGAGATGGAAGAAGTGAGATGTTGAGAAGTTTAAGTGAACATGAAAGATGCATGTAGAGACATAAGATGTATAACAGGCTATAGTAGTAACTGAGAAATTAGTTCGTACTTATTTATATTGTAAGATAAATCCATATTTGCTTTATACTTTGAGATCTGTTTTCTTTAGTAGCAACTGCTTTGTTGTAGCACAGTATTAATTTGCACCAAAATCCCGTTTTTATCGACCACAGGCAGGTGAGTTTTACTTCGTATCTTTTTCACAACACCTGTGGAATGAATTATCTTATAAAAAGAAATCGTTGATATTTCGTTTTTCTTTAGATGGGTTATCATCACAAATTTATGTTAACCCATTTATATATAATGGGCGTGACTCTAACTTCAAATACAGATATTGTGGAAGCGAAAATCTGTTGAACACACATTTGCACCATATTGTGTAATATGACTTTGAAGCAACTGGACTTAATAACGAAAAACCCAGTTTTATCTCAGGCTCTTCTCCTATTCTTTTAAAAAGACGAATTATATAATTAAAATCAAATGCAAAAGTTAATCAGATCAAAGGCTAACTTAGTTATTATATATTGCCAAAGTTTTCGACGCGTTACAGCTTCGTCAATGGATCATTGTAAGTAGTTAAAATCAAGAACTTTTTAAGCGAGAAATCAGTTAATTGATTCAAAATAGTTTTTCTAAAATAAATATTTTAATTTTAAGATTTTTTTATAATTTAGGTTTAAACAAGAAGAATTTTTAAAATTAAATTTTTATGAATTTATTAATAAATGATAAGGATTAATCATAATTAAGAAAATTCTGATTAAACGATTAATAAACTATTATAAACGATTAATCAGAATTTTATCTCTTTTCCGGTGCCTTCAACAATGACTGACACAATAATTGAAATAAAAATAAATAATTGTTATAAGATTTTATATAATTTAAAAAAAACTTAAAATAAAAAATTGAAATTAAATAAAAGTCTATTTTTATGAATTGAATGATAAATAACAGACGATGTATAAGAATAAAAATTAGAGGCCATCAGGAGGAACTTTTATGTTATCAGTTTTCGACCCCTATTCCTCTATCCAACATAGCAACGGGGTCAAATACGCGCTAATGATCTATTTCCTCTGATGAAATTTGAGAAAATATCTTTAGGAAAAATCTTATTCTAATACAAAGCTTAGTTGATACTGATCCGTTATTGATAAATAATTATTGAGTCTGGATCAAAGAAAGTAGGAAATTATTTTTGATATTTCGCTAACTTCTGTTAGCATCTTCAGAAAATTACATTGTAATTGTAATTTTCTGATTGTAATTTTCATCAAATTGTAATTGTCTGAAGATGCTAACAGAAGTTAGCGAAATATCAAATAAAATTTTCCTCTTTTCTTTGATCCAGCTCTAATAATTGTGTACCTTATTCTAATACAAAGTATATTATTTATTATCCATCCATAAAATTTTTTCGCTTAATAGTTTAAATTTATTTTTAATAATTATTTTTATTGATTTGTATATTGTAAATTTAATACTTTAATAATATTTTGTTGGTGTGTAAATCTACATTATAAGAAAAAATTCATTAAACGTGCTTAAAAATTAGAAGAAAAATAATGTGAAATAATAATAACGATAATAATTTTTTTACATAATAATTTATTTGAAAAATTTACAAAAAAGGGGTTCCCGCAAATGGGCCCACTAAACGATTGAGCGGTCATTTGTTTATATGTATAATTATTGCAATTGGCAAAGTTCGCCACCTTCTTAGTCGCGCCATCTGATTGTTTTGTCGAGTTCGCCACAAGTATCCACGGTTGTTCGGGCGCTTTGGTTCGCGAATTGTTTGATTTTTGATTGTGATCGCGCGCTTCTGAGGCATGCGGAGGCCGATCGGGCTATTATGAATGAGATGCGACGCTTTAAGTGTGTCACGGCATGCGCGTATTCAATAATACCCCTTTGCGCTTTTGCCGTTGCTATCCGCATTACCAAGGCGTGCGACTCCTTTCCGATACCACTTGACGAAGAAAATATCAGCGGAATGAATTTACCGTGCTCTACTTTCGTCACCCTTTCCTGATATTTGGCATTTTTCGCGACACATTGTAGTCAAATGCTGGATCAACTGGCAGGTTGCAGTACTGGTTCAACTTCAACGTCACGACCGATTGACGTCAATTCCCTGGCAATTTAGTCCCGGACGGAGTCATGCCGAATAGATGGCAATCCACCTTTTGGACATGAAAGTCCGTGCCCCAGCGACAGTTGTTCGCCACATGGGCATGCTCTGCCGATCAGGTCTGACGGGGTTTGTCCATAGCGTGCTGAGATAGCGTCTCTGAAATCCCTTGGAGACAGGTAGAATTTTTCAGTTTTTAGGGGCAGGGCGCTTAGCCACGATGATGCGCCTTCTCTTCGAGCATGTTTGGTTGCGGTCTGTGCAACTATATCCATTTTGAGAAGGGCATATGACAATCGTTTGTTTTGTATATTATCATGACATGTCGCTAGCTGTTTGATTTGTTTTAATTGCATGTCGCGCAAAGCCTGTCCGGTAATTCCCAACTCGTAGGTGTTGCTAATTGATTGTGAGAGATCGTAGTTTGAACGAGCGGTTAGGAGGGGGTCGTGAACTCCTAGACCACCCATACCTATAGGATATGTCACGATGGTTTCCCATCCGTTTTCGATTGGTAATCCTGTTATGATGCTCAGGAGCTCTTTATTCAATTGCTCGGATATGCCTTTTAAAAGAGCATTGTCACACTTTATTGTTCTTGTGGTATAAATCCACTTTGCTTGTATGGAGTGTGTTAGTCCTGCATAGGCTACGTGTGGGTCTATTTTTGCAACCTCGCCTAGACGGCTTAGTAATGTTGCCCATGCATCCACACGTTGGCTGAGTTTCGCGCGATGGTGCGATAGTATTTGCGACTTGCTCGGGTTGACGAAATAACCGTACTTTGGGCCGTCTGTTGAAAGAACTTCCCATACTTCTTTGATTTTGCTTGGTCAACCAACAAAATTCGCGTCGTCGGCAAACCAAACTTGATGCACACCTGGGACGGTCCGTCGAATTTTGTCTATTAGCGGTAAAGAGGCTAGGGAAAAGCATGGCATCGCAAATGGGTCGCCCTGCGTAAAACCCTCCTCGGAAAGCAGGTTGTCGCTACCGAGTGCTAAGACTGAAGGCTTCTGGTACAGATTATGTATAACGCACGACAAAGACGGGCATATAAATTTAAGGTTATGGAGAGCGGCTTGCCTATTGACAGAATTGAATGCATTTGAGGCATCGATGGAAACGAGACGCGTGTCGGTGTTTGCTCTTTACAGCGATCGCAGTTTGTGCACAGCATATTCGGCACCACTCCGTTGTCAGGTCGCGGTTTGAAAATTTCCAGCGACGGCTTGTATATCCTCTTTGACGAGTACCAAGATTGTTTTCGAAATTATTCTCCTGGCGGTGTCACACACGCCTATTGGTCGGATACCACCGTTGCTCTTTTTTAAAGCGATCAATCGGCAGCTCGTAAAACATTCCAGGGATTTTGCTGGTACCTTTTCAGTGGAAATCCAAAGCAAATCGTGCTAAAGACTGTGCTAACATCTGGGACTGAACTCCGAAGCGGGTTAGCATATTACGCCAGGAAGCTGAGTCGAGGCCAGACGGCCCAGCGCCACCTTTTGTTCGTCCACTAGCCGTAATAATACTATTTTCGTCGATTGTGTAAAAACGACATGAGTGATGTACTTTTGAATTAGGGTGAAAGGATGTAAGTAATGCTTCTTTAGGGGGAGTTTTCGCAAGTGGGTGAAGATCTTGAAGTTGTGATTTGACTGATCTACCGTTCACGACTTCATCTGGACGTAGTACTGCTGCTGACGATTTTTCCTCCAAGACAGATGTGGACGACGTAACTTTTCCTGTTGTGAGAAGTTGTTGGTAGCGGTTAATCCAATCCTTGGGCTTAAGTGAGCGTCTACTAGTCAATTGACATTGGTAGTATTGAGCCTCACTGTATATAATACTGTATTGTTTTTCGTTCCAGAATTTCAGACGTCTTTCTAATACTTTTCGGATATACGAAACTTTTACAGATTGGATGCGCTGTAAGATCAGCTGAGGAAATACGACGGCCTTCATTAGACAGGGAGTATCGTGATCGCGCTCAACAGTTGCTTGTGAGTACAGTGACGCCATAATAGCTATAAATTTGTGACTGGCCGTGCAAGCAGGGAAAGCAAAGAGATTTGGTGTCCATTGAATGACCTTGTTGTATATTTCGTCGATACCCAAAGCCGTTTGCTGAGCTATGTGTGTGCATTCTTGGGGGTTAAGTTGTTGAATGTTGTAGGATGTATCAAATTGATCAATGGATGTTGATCTGACTGCATTTACGGGTTCACATTGGTGGGATCGTTGATTCTGGGCCTGCTCAATGCTGTGACATTGTTCGAAATTGGAGACACCCTGTGGGACCGTCAAGATATCTCGGTTACTCGTGCTCGGTTTCAAGGAATTTGTATGTGCCAAATATGGATTGATGTTTTCGCCAAGCACTGATTCGTGTGAAAATTTAGGCGGTGCCAGCTTATGCTTAATGCGACAATTTGTTGCTCTGCAGTTGGTGCATGAACGTCCGGCTTTTGCGCATTACATCCTTTGCTAACTTCAGCCGGTCCATTGCATGTACAACACAGAGGATAGCTTGACGGTTTGCCTCGC
Organism: Pomphorhynchus laevis; assembly: GCA_012934845.2. Taxonomy (NCBI): domain Eukaryota; kingdom Metazoa; phylum Acanthocephala; class Palaeacanthocephala; order Echinorhynchida; family Pomphorhynchidae; genus Pomphorhynchus; species Pomphorhynchus laevis. The sequence goes on from WNNJ02003089.1 coordinate 16,477, forward strand.
ACCATAAATATTTTCGGTGTAGTTGTTTAGATTGTAGTTGTTGTGCTGAATGCCGATAGAGTGTTTTGATTGTATATATTAACTTGTTTTTAATGAAAAAATAATAATAATGATGAAAGAGGTTATATTACCGGGAAAACAAAGTTCAAGGTGAATAATAACTTGTCAATAGAAGAAATCAGATACCTGAGTCTACGTATTTTATACGATATATAAATAAAAATAAAGATTAATAATGTATAATTATAAAAGATTTTATACAATATATATTTATATCAAGTTTAAAATTTAAAATCGAAATTTTAAATCAAATCAATTTTTATGAATTGAATAATAAAAGACAATGCATAAGAATAAGGATTAGAGGTTAGCAGGACCTCTAATGTTGGTTATGATTCGAATTTATCTACTTAGATGTCATCATTAGATGTTTAGTTATTTGTCATCAGTACCTCATTTAGTACATCCCATTGTAACACCTAACACTGGGCACATTTTTTAATATTCATAAAAATTTCCCTCCAAAGAGTTTAATAGTTTAAAATATGTATATATTAAATTAAGTAATATCAGTTAATCTGGAAGCAGACACTATCTACGACCACAAAAGCCTCAGACACCAAATACTATAACATCCTCAATTGAATAAATTTCTTTAGTTTGGTATCCTCATTTGCTCGCAATGCATATTATATAATAACGAGTATATTATATTTAATATGTTATAAATTACGTATTAATATATTTTTTATTTTTATATTAAATAAATAAAATAATTAAATAAATTTAATTAAATTTATTTAATTAAATAAATTTAATTATCAAAATATTAAATTATATAAACACTTAATAATTACTATTTTTCACAAATTCATTTGAGAAAAATCATATTTTAAAATTATAAAGTTAGACTATTGAAAATATTAATCAATTTTTATTTAATTGATACAACTACGAATATATCACCTAACCGCAATTGTAGTGCAACATTCATAATTGGAGATTTGACAACCGCATGTTGCCAAACATGACGAGATTCTGCATATTTCAGCTGAGAAACTGGCCAATCAGAAAAATATAACATATACATTAGCAGTAAATGAATTAAAATTTATACATATATAAATATATATTATATATAATATACACATATTAATAAAAATATAACATATACATTAGCAGTGAATGAATTAAAAACAACAATAAGAATATTCTCAAGCCGAGTTGTTTTAGAAGGCTTTCTTGTTACCAGGCTAAAGTATATACTTTAAATGTATAAAGTATATACTCAAATGTACAAGAGCACATACTTGTTATAAATAAAATAAAAAAAAATTAATAATTTTTTAAAATATTTTAAATAAAATTCTAAAAAATCCCCCGTGCGCTTTATTATTGGCAATTGAAATGAGAGTGTTCTCAAAAAAAAGATGTTCAACAATATTTGTAGACTTAAAAACATTTGGTTATATCGAGGTTAAAGAGGAACGAAGGAATTTTATTAATTAAAACCGTTAAAATAGAAGAAGAAACTCTTCTAGAGAGCCGAAAGTTTCGTTTCAACATAACTTTAAAAAACTTTAAGGCTGGCTGTAACATAATCCACTGAAGACAACAATCGCACCAAGATAAACGGAAGCAACAAGCTCGAAATACAAATTAGGTGATCTGCAAATGTTCATTTTGTAGTGTTCAAGACACTAAGATAAGAGAAATTAGTTGTGTAAAATACGAAAACCTTCCTCAAAATTAAAGCGTCAGATTAAGCAAACATGTCATTCACATTGGATCTGTAACTGTCGACCTAGAATATATTTATATTTTCTCTCAAGTTCTTTTAAGTTATTTTTATAATATAATTATAATATTATGATATTGGTAATGCTTTTATTTTACGTGCACTAAATTAAACGTTGTCCCGTTTTTAATTCCAATTGACTAAAAGCTTGTGTTGACTTTTAACTTGATGTAAAATCTCAAAAAGTTAAAAGTCAAAGTTAAAAGTCAGAGTAACAATTTTCGAGTATTGCCATCAAGAGTATTGATAATAATTATTGCAAATAGGTTTGATTTCAATTTATGTAAAAACATGTAGACTAAAATTGTTTTACGTTGACATATCAGAAAAAATTATTTGATGCAAGTATATAATTAAATTTTCTCGAGTTCACACGAATGTAAGGTTCGCGAGCACTTAAGCTTATCCTGGAATTTATATATTCAATCGTGTATTGGACTTTATGGTTTTTAACTGGTATGCTTGTCCAAGTGAACATGTGTAGTAAAAGTTGATTTGTTGTTAATTTGTTAATGACCTTAAGCATCTTAAATTAAGAACTGCTACTATTGCTTTTCGTACAAACTTCCTTCATCCCTTTCATTATTATTAAAACTGCAATAGTTGAATATTTAATAAATACTAAACCCACAATCTTCTTCCATTTCAACTATATATTATTACAGGAACGAAGAAGAAAATATCCTTTATTTGATAAAAATTCTATATTTCGATAGCTCCTGCTATCGAAAAAAAATGTAAAAAATGTGAAACATTTTTTTTGTAATCCTGATGATGATAGCAGGAGTTATCGAAATATAGAATTTTTATCAAATAAAGAATATTTTCTTCTTCATTCCTGTAATAATATATAGTTGAACATTTGTAATAAGCACCATTATTTAACTAATGTCAATTTGATTTATGGAACAATTATAATTACAAATGAATAATAAATTGTCTTATTTATTTATATTTATATTTACACAGCGAAAGGAGCTACCGCCCATACAGCTGGTTCATTGAGACAATAAGATGAAATATGCCAAAAATAACAGTTATAAAGATCTCCACATTGGAAACCCATCGAGTCCATCTTCATTGAACTGGACACTCAATCGTGTTCAAAGAATCTTCAGTAAAGACTCTATTCCATTCAGAAAAACTCGTACACCCAAATTGGCACGTTAGCTTTTACACATTGACGATTTCGCAGCCTATAAATATTTCCTAAGTATTTATTATAAATCCGAAGTATTTATATTTCGGATTTTGAAATCGAGTTTTATAAATTATTTAGAGTGAACCATTATTATTTAAAAGAAACCACAAAATTTTAAAACAAATTGATTGTCGATCGATATAAGGTTATTAATTTTATATAAGTACTTATAGAATGAAATCAAATAAACGACAATTTATTCGATAAAAGGGTTCAATGTAATATTTCAACGGCTTCTGCTATCATCAGAAACTTTAGTTTCACAACAAACAAAAGTTTCTTATATTAAAGTTTATATAAAAGTTATATATCTCTAATTATCGTGTTTGATTTAAGTTTTAAAATTCGACGATATAAAGCAAAACCCTAAATAATATTATATATTAAATGAAATATACAACCGATATTAAATATAGTATCTATTAAATATATATTATATATATTATAAAATGCATTTATTAATATATTAATGTTTCCATCTAGTATAACATATATGTCGCACAAAGACACCTCGTTCTTTGAGGAACATTTTGTAAAGACAATCAAACAGATATCAACTACAAAGAGGTATGAGTTAACATTACATTTCTTTGGCTTTTAAAATCGCATTTTCATATTTTAGCTTGAGCAATCTCCCGACACTGAAGCAACGAAACTGCTGCATCGACACTGAAAGCACAGATGAAATGGAAAGCTGCAAAAAAGTTGTTGCACGAGTAAAAAGTGACCATCAGTTTATTTGTCGGCAGCAATCAAACAAATGCGTAGACAATTTTATCTGGTCAGATTATGAATATGGTCGTCTTTTGAAGAACGAAAATAATTCGTACGGTGTTGATATTGTTGGTAAGTTGTCTATTGTTATTTTTTATAATAATTTTTATAGAAAATACTTAAAAAATTGTATATATTTTTTAATAAGAATAAATTGATATTTTTAATATCTAATATTCACTTTAAAAGTAACGTAGATTGTTGAATGTACAATCATATTTACATTTTTTATTTTAATTTTGCATATATAATAAAAAGTTGATTACTTTAAATTATCATTTTTGTGACAGAATTATATTTTATCATTTGATAAATGCTATTATTTTATAACGAATAAACATATTACGCATACAATAATGATACATATTTTTTGATATATAATGATATATCAAATAATAATATAATGTTTTAATGATATTTTAATGATTGTCTTTATAATATTTTAATAATATATTATCTAATGATATAATATTATATATACACATATATTTTATATTATATATTGTATTTTATATTATAAAATATAATTATATATTACATTTTAATACACTCATTTATATAATTTATAAATGAATGTAATAATATTTATTAATAAATATTTCTTTATTAATTAATGAATATATAATTTATTTATTAATACATTTATATAATACATTTTAATACATTCATTATTTATAATTACGTGTAATTAAAATTAATATATTTGTAAAAGCAAGTATTTTAAACAAACTTTCGGATTAAAAAAATACTATTATAGGTGGAAAATTAAACATCGAGCTGATATTTCCTGATGCCGATAGAATTGAAGGAATATTTGTAAAAGACGTATATTTAGTTAGATTGGAGGATACAAGCACGTCATTGAAACCCGGAGATCGTATATTGCAGGTAATATTATTAAAAATATAATTTGAATAAAAGTATTCTTTGAAATAAAAAATTTCTAATAGCGTATAAGAAGATCCTTAAACTCAATTGAAATAAACAAAAATCATGCTTTATATATAGGTCAGAATCGCTCCACTAGAAGCAAATCAGAAAACGTATCATCTAAAATTCTAGAAAATACTTTTACGTTTATTCAATTTGCTTTAAACAAATGTCACGATTAAATAAATAAGATAATATTATAATAATATTATTATATTAATATTATTATAATCAACGTATCTGATTCATTAAGTGGGCGTATATCAGTAACGAGATTAGTAAAATGTCCGATCGTTATTTTAATTATAATGATTTTAGACGTCTAAAATCATTATAATTAAAATAACGATGAGATAATTAAATAACGATTAATAATCTATAATTAAAATAACGATGCGACTTTTTACTGATATACATGCACGTAGTGGATCGTAATTGCATGCAACATTTAGTGTATAATGTTCGCTAAGAAAGAGCTGTCAAATTCAGCGAGATGTTAAACCTCGTAAACATAAGGAGTTAGTTTTTAGCAAAGCTACTGCAATTTTCTGTCGAATCGTGGTTAAGCATTGACCGTATTTTAAATGACTCTGAGATTTTAATAATGCAGTTCTTCTTAGAACACGAGATGCAGCTCGTCCGGTACAACCTAAGATGAAAAAAAATCAAAGGTATAAATCCACATTGCTCCACATTAAAAACACGTTCGAGATACTTTGATCTTTTTCTTTCCTCGTGATATTCATATGTACTTGCAGGTGTTTTGTGAGAGTAAGATCGAGCATATTTGTTAAAAATTGAAACGTCCATTAAGGACCGCTCAACCGTACTTCCAAACAACCCTTGGCGTGAAATATCAAGACGTGCGTTGTGATCAATTAAAGTTGTAGCGCACGTGATCACATAATTTCCTACTGGAGACATACGTGTTCAACATGCACTCCTTTACAAACTTCCTCCACTGATTGACAAATTGTATCCCGTATTATATCATGACGAATAAGGGTGGATCCAACGTGTCTACATGAGGGTGAATGTGTGTTACACTGACATCCTATCCTCAAATGCATTTTGACACACCGATCGGATATCAACCAAAACGCAATGAAAGTTAATTTCGAAATTGCTGGGGGCTCAGACACAATCCCTGAACTGCCAATGGACGCATTGAAAGCCAATAAGAGGCATTAATTAATTATATTAATTAATATAATTATATAATTATATAATAATATAATAATATAATTAATTATAATTATATTTAATATTTAATAATTATATTTAATATTTAATAATTATATTAATATATCGATTAATATTTTATCTCTACCGAGATGTATTTTAACATGTAAGTAGCTAATAACGTCAAAAAAACACGTTATAGATTAATGAATTTATAGATTAAACATTTTATAGATTAATGAATCAGATATTCAGCTGTCACACAATCGCAGCACGACTATTGAAGAATTATTTACGGATTCGGTTGTCACTGTTAAGTTCCAAAGCTTGCTGTTGCCTTTAAAGGTACAGTGATTATTTTATATTGTGCGGTAAAATATTCGTGTTAGATACTTTATCCGAAAGATACGCATACGGATAGTGGTCAAAGTTCACATGTCGGACAACTATTTATTGATTCGAAAGTAGACAACGTTCGTAAAGATACACTGACGCAGGTATGCATTCATTTTTAATCGACAATCTTATTACTAAAATTTAAAGTTGGAAATTAAAATTCCTTTTTTAATTTGTAATATTTTTAATTGATGTTATTAAAAATATTTTACTAAAAATAAGAAATGCAATTTTTTAAAATTTTATTGAAACCTCAATAACTTAAATCAATAACTTAAATCAATAACTGATAAATTGTAATCCACAAAAAAACATTAAAATTAAACCTAAATATTCGCAATTACCGATTTAGCGACTGTTATACAGTCGCTAAATATTAAAATTTAAATAAAATTTTTATTTAATTAAATTAAATTTTATTTAATTTAATAATAAAATAATAATAAAATTTGAATTTTTGAAATTAAAAATATATTTTTAATTATTTATCATTGAATGATGTAAATTGAATAGTATACTGTCAGTTTCATAGCTTCTTTAATCGACGATTTCTGCATGTAAGACTGGAATCTTGATGATTTTCTTTATTCTTTAGACACTCAATAATATTACGTTTGGCATTCCACGCCAAACCAGTTTAGAGATTTATTAAGGAACAAGTTATATGATCATAACAGTGATTGGTTCTGTTTCACATACGATATATATATATATATATATATATATATATATATATATATATATATATATATATATATATAGGTTTGATTCAACCAGGACTGTCTATTACACCTATCTGCTTTTCTCTATATATAGAGAATTTCATGCTTCTACACTGCAAGACGGCGTACCGTTTCGGCTTTGAGAAGCCTCATCAGTTGCAGCAATACAGTGTATACACATGAAAAACATACTATATATAGATTAAAGCAGAAAGAATTCACTATATGCTAATTGCATGACGTAGCTTGCGCTTTCGAAGTCAATGCAATGCAGTGAATTCTTTTCAGTGTAATAGACATCAGCGGGATCACTAAATGACCAATATAATAGATTACAAAGGAAACAGCACTGCCGCCTGGGATCCTCGCAGGACCAATATATAAATAAAAGGTTTGATTCAACCAGGACTGTCTATTCCACCTATCTGCTTTCCTCTATATATAGAGAAGTTCATGCTTCTACACTGCAAGACGGCGTACTGTTTCGGCTTTGAGAAGCCTCATCAGTTGCAGCAATACAGTGTATACACATGAAAAACATACTATATATAGATTATAGCAGAAAGAATTCACTATATGCTAATTGCATGACGTAGCTTGCGCTTTCGAAGTCAATGCAATGCAGTGAATTCTTTTCAGTGTAATAGACATCAGCGGGATCACTAAATGACCAATTCACTTTCGCCTACATACTGTGCATGACACTTTTGACAGTTTGCAACATAAATTATACCAGTTGTGGCGCATGTGATGTTTTGATTTATTTTGTAGTTTAGATTAGTATATTTACTTTTAAAGCATTTTCTTTCTTCTACCTGTTGACAATATTAAATGTTTTTACTTTCGAAACTTTCTCAATAAAATCTTTTGAATTTTTTATATAACTATTTACATTAGTTATTAATGGACTTAGTAGCTCGTGAACATACCTAGACAGTTTTTCAGTTGTTGTGCCTACGTTGCTGATTATTGGTCTTCCGACACAAGGTGTTATATTTTTGTGAATTTTTGGAAGCATACAAATGTTTGGACGTACAGTCATTATTTGCTAATATACCAGCTAACGATGCATTAACTGCGATTAATGAGGCAATGATAAATAGTAATTGGATTGAGAAAAAACGAAATTTTGTTGTAAGGTCACTAAGCACTATTTTGAATGGAAATTATTTTGAATTCAACAATCATACGTATCATCAAAAAAATGGAACGGCCATGGGAACGCCAGTAGCACCCATATTAGCTATACTTTATGTCGATTGGTATGAAAAACGGTTTCTACAAACCTTAAATGAGCAACCAATTGTATGGCTAAGGTATATTGACGACATATTCGTTATATGGCGTAATGACATAACATCATAAAACACAATGATTCATTAGCTAAATGAATTTGGTTCGTTAATATTTACCGCTGAAATAAGTCAGGAAAACACAAAATTCTTAGATATGTCACTGCGGATTAGCAAAACTGGAAAATTAGAAATACCAATGCACCATAAGATTATGTCTAATAATATATTACACTCAAAGAGCGGTCATTCATTTTCAACAAAGAAAAACGATGGAAAACGAATTTAGAAGAATATTTTATCTGTGTATCACAAAAACTGAAAGACTAAAATGGATAAATAAAAGACGTTTTGATTTTCAAAACAGAGGTTACACAAAAAGAGAAATAGATGTAGCACAAAATAGAGCATATATCAAGACGACAAAATCACGACACAAAACAAAAGGAAAAAATTATAATATCAATACCTTACCATCCAGGAGCACAAAATTTTTTCGAAATATTAAAAACGACATAAAAAATATTAACAGAAATTTAAATATTCCAGCTAAATCAATACAAATAAGTTACAAAATAATAAATACAATAAAATCAAAATTATTGTCAACTAAACTAAAAGCAAATGGAGAAATAAAACATACAGGTTTTACAAAATGCAATAGAAGTAGAACAAAATGTTGTCAACAGGTAGAAGAAAGAAAATGCTTTAAAAGTAAATATACTAATCTAAACTACAAAATAAATCAAAACATCACATGCGCCACAACTGGTATAATTAATATTGCAAACTGTCAAAATTGTCATGCACAGTATGTAGGCGAAAGTGGATTGTCGCTGAATGTAAGATTAAATAACCGCCGAAGCGATTTAATAAAGAAGTTAGTCAACCGAGACGCCATAGTTAATCATTGTGTCAAATGCCACGATACCACACATAAGTTCTTACTTTTTTCATTTTTACTGAAACATTTACACCTTTTAATTTTGACAGATAGTTGTTTCCATTCTTACTTTGAAGCGACAAATCGAAAAGATTTATATATCGTCCGTATAATGCATTAATTGTTTCTATTCAAAACTGCTACTTGATTAATTTTCATACGTATAATTCTGCTACTTGTCAACCCCATAAAAGTATAAGGATTTTTTTGTTGAAGCTATGCGTACATCTATATTTGCTAGATCATTTGCAAGTTGCGTTAATTGCACGCAGTTTCTGAAGCCTTTCTATATTAAGCTAGTCTTTCATCAGACAAAGTTGCAGTATTAACATAAGGACGTGAAGCAATTTTAAGTGAAAATCATCGTTATTCATTATAATGAATAGAAAAATATTAGATTAATTATGTTTTTTAATAAAAATTAAATAATTTATAATAATTATTACATTTAATAATCATTTACAATATTTTATAGATTTTTGTTATTTATATATAATTCTTATATAGGTTTTCTTACAATTACACATTTCAGCTACCAATTGAAGCAGAGAATTTGGATTTGTCTACAAATGAAGTAAGAAATTATCTCTGTTCGTTCATGTCTTTATTGAAGTAAATTTTCTAGTGTCAATTACCCGATTATCAAAATGAAACCGAGGATCATGATACTGCATCAAGTACACATTTGGACTTTATTACTGAACAGTATAGACGCCTATCTGGAGAATTACTCGAAGTTCAAGTTAATCGCACTTCACCAGATGAACCTATTGGACTTGCTCTTGTATGTAATAACCAACCAAATCGTATTGGTGCTTTTATCTGTGGAATATTTCCGGGATCTGCAGCAGACAAATGTAAAATGTTTAATCTTGGAGATAAAATTATCGAGGTTAGATCAACTATTAGAAAATTAGGATTATTAGGATATGTTTACAACATTCTAGGTTAATGATGTCCCGTTATGTCACAAAAATCGCGGTAATGTACACGGAAAGTTTCATTACACGAATGCAACGCCATTACTTAAGTCTATAAAAGGCAATTCAGTTAGATTTATTATCTACAGGTAATCACAAAAATGAGTGCAATTATATTTCCCGAAATAGATCAAGCAAATCGATTAATTGGTTAAATGAACGAACGAATACAACATATCTTACCAGACAGGTACGAAACTGTGTGATTGTAAAATACAAAGTGATTGTATTAACTTTGCTATTATTTTAGGGATGCATCCTAGAACTAAAAGTCGTTGTGAAGTGACAAAATAAATATTAATTTGATAATTAATAAATTGATAATATTGTAATTATAATTACTAAATATTAATTTGACAAATATCAGCAAATATTAATTTATAATAAATTAATAATATTAACAAATATTAATTTGAATAAATTAATATTTATTTGATAATATATTTATATTAATCTGAATAAATATTTACAATATACAATATACAAATATAGAATGTAGATTCAATCAAGATTCTATATAGATTTGCAATATACAAATCAACAAAGTATTATTAATAATCATATTTTATCAGAAAAAATGCTTCATTAGCTCCGCTGCTGTGTTGAGTGAGGAATAGGGACCGAAATTGGATAACATAGCAGTTTTTCCTTATGATCTCTGATCTTATTCTGATACATCTTCTGTTATTTATTATTCAATTCATTACAATTGACTTTTATTTTAAATTTTAATTTTATATTTTGATTTTGTTTTCTCGGTAATAACCTCTGTCAAAAATACTGAAACAATGCATTCTTGATACGACTATTTTCTTGTTAATTTTAAATCAAGTTTGATGATTTTTTCTTATAATGTAGAATTATACATCAACAAAATATTATTAAAATATTGAATTCACAATATACAAATCAACAAAAAAATATAATTAAAAATAAATTTAAACAATCAAGCGAAAAATTATGAATGGATAATAAAAATTTGTTTCGTATTAAAATAAGATGAACTAGATAATCAAATATCATCAGATGAAATACGTCATTAACATGTATTTGACTGTTTTATCGGGTTGAAAAATAGTTGAGGAACATGATAATATAGCAGTTCCTTCTAATGACCTCTAATTCTTATTCTGATATATCGTCTGTTATTAGTCAATTCACGAAAATTGACTTTTATTTTTAATTTCAATTTTAAATTTTAACTTGATATAAATTGTATAAAATCTTATATAATTATTTATTATTCATTATTTATCTTAATTTTTAATTTATATATGGTATAAAATTTGTGATAACCAAGTTATCTTATCTGATTTATTTAATTTGTTCATTTAATTTCTATGACAAACAATATCGTCAGCAAGAATATTTAATTAAAACTTTAATTACCTTTAAAAGGTAATTAAAGTTTTAAAAGGTAATTAAAGATAAAGGTAATTATTTTTAGATACGTTTCTAACTAAGAATTAAATAACGTTTTTAGTTCGTTTCTCTAAATATGTTTCTTTAACGCTTGTTTCTTAGAATGCGATTGAAATCTGTGGATATAGCAACAATGTCAGTAATGATGTTCAATTAACAAATTCTGAAGATTCAATTCAAGTGGTAACTAATACGATAAATGGCCAATTCAAGGAAGAACGTAATTCGCCAGTCTTACGACTTAGTTCTATTAAATCACCAGCAGAAGAACAAAATGCTACGGAATTTGATAAATCTACTGTAAGTTTTCAATCATAAATCAATGATATAATCGTTTGTTCTCAAATAATTGTTTGTTATTAAAGATTAATAAATAATATGATAGGTTGAGTTGTATAATAGACAGTTATTGCAATATAAAATACTATAATCGGACAATAAATGTTAATAATAAAAAACCTAGGTTCATATGTAGTGCGTTTTAATGTACATTAAAACCACTTTCTGTCTATATGAATAAAATACTTAAAGTAATTAAAGCACACTTCAAAAAATATTGTAAGGTAATCGAAATTAATACTGGTATAAAACACTATTTCAGTATTAATTCTACAAAAGAATTTTTAGAACAGACAAAAGGAATAAATTTTCAAAATATTAATACATACGACTTTAGTACGCTTTATACAAATCTAGATTTAGTAGATATTAAAGAAGCGTTAGTAAAATTAATTAATCTTATATTCGGAAAAAGATATACATATATATGTTATAATAAGTATAACGCATGTCAAAAAATTAAACCATCAAGTAAATATAAGATATATGGATAAAATTGAATTAATAGAATCCTTAAATATTTTAATAAATCAAAATTATTTAAAAGTAGGGACATCTATATTTAGACAAGTTAAAGGTGTTCCAATGGGAAGTAATAGTAGCCAAATTATAGCTGCCTTATTTTTAACGTAGTTAGTAAAGTTTAGAAACAATTACAAGTCATTGTTCTATATTGTATAAAAATGTATAAAAATTAAATCAGAATCCAAATTGGAATCCAAAATTGCATAAAAAATTATTTTTTTAAATTTAAAAATAATTATTACAAGCCACTGTTATATAATGGATTTAAAGGGTATAAAGGTTGAATCAGATAAAAATAAATAAATAATAAATAATCAAATAAATAATATTTTATTGCAAAAATAAAATTTACAATTCGTTATATAATGACCTTAAATTCTTACTTTGGTAAGCTGATTAGTAGCGAAAGCTAAATACATTAAAGATCAAATGCATCATTTAAGCTAAATTATTATACATATTTAGGCTAAATACATTTTATTATATTGGAAAATTTTGGAAAATCAACATTAGAAAAAATTTAACATTGAAAAACAATATATAACGCGATCACATACAGATTTGCGTTATTCCTGAATGTGACAAAAATTATTTCGAATATAACAAAGACTGACAAAATATTGACGACGCTAAAAATAATGTAGAAAAATTTTAAATTAAATATTAAATAAACATTAACAAATATTAACAAATAACAAATATATTCTCAGATATCTATTATATTCTTAAAATAATGTATAAACTTTACCGAAATTGTTATAATGGTGAATTAAAGAAATGCTATCAAACAGGTATAACTATAGATTAAATAATAATTCGTTATATTCGTTTAAAGATTAAAATTGGGAAAGACTATATATATTTGATAAAATTAAAAGAAAATTTAAATAACAAAAATTCGGAACTAAAAAATTAAAGGATAACTATATAATAACAACTATTGATAAAGCTAGTAATAACTTTGTCTAAATATGCAAAAAGCTTTAGTATGATATACTGATGAAAGAAGTTAGTTATAGTGATTTAAATATAATGTTATAACGTATGAACGTAGTGATTTAAATATAGAAACAGATATTGCAAGTCATTGTTCTATAATGGATAAGAATGGTATAAAAATTGAATCAGATAATAAAACTATACCTATATTATATTGGAATCCAAAATTACATAAAAATCCAATAAAACCTAGGTTCATATATAGTGCTTTTGAATGTACATTGAAACCACTTTCTGTTTATATGAATAAAATACTTAAAGTAATTAAAGCACACTTCAAGAAATATTGTAGGGTAATCAAAATTAATACTGGTATAAAACACTATTTCAGTATTAATTCTACAAACGAATTTTTAATACAGACAAAAGGAATAAAATTTTTAGAATATAAATACGCACGATTTTAGTACACTTTATACAAATTTAGATGTAGCATATATTAAAGATGTATTAAAAAATAAATTAATCTTATATTCGGAAACAGACATGCATATATATTTTATAATGACTATAACGCATATCTAACAAAATTTAAATCATCAAGTAAATATAAATATATGGATAAAATTGAATTATTAGAATCCTTAAATATTTTAATAAATCAAAATTATTTAAAGGTAGGGACATCTATATTTAGACAAATAAAAGGTGTTTAATGGGAGGTAATAGTAGCTCAATTATAGCTGACTTGTTTTTAAGCTTTATAGAATATAAATTTGTTCATTATTGTGTAAAAACTAAATCTAAATTATATAAAGATATGAAATATGTTTCGATATATTGATGATATATGTGTATTTAACTCCAACAATTTTTATTCAATAAACGAACAAATTTATCTAAGTAGACTCATTCTTAATAAAACCAATATTAATGATATATATATATATATATATATATATATATATATATATATATATATATATATATATATATATATATATATATATATATATATATATATATATATATATATATATCTTCTTTATCATTAATATTGGTTTTATTAAGAATGAGTCTACTTGGATAAATTTGTTCGTTTATTGAATAAAAATTGTTGGAGTTAAATACACATATATCATCAATATATCGAAACATATTTCATATCTTTATATAATTTAGATTTAGTTTTTACACAATTATGAACAAATTTATATTCTATAAAGCTTAAAACTTATATATATAACTTATATATAAATATAACTTATATATAAATTATATATAAACTTGTATATATGAACATTAAATTAACATCAATTAAAATAATTTTAATTCAAATTGTAACGATAACGATATATTTACAAGAAATATATTTTTGCATGAACAATATGTAACGATATTAGCTTTCTTCAAAATCAATAATCAGAAATCCTATTCTTAACAAAACCAATATTAATGATAAAGAAGGTGTATATCTAGATATGAACATTAAATTAACATTAACTAAAACTACTATTAATTTATATCGTAAAGATGACATATTTAAATTTACAAGAAACATATTTTTGCATGAGCATTCATGCATACCATATAATATAAAATATAATACATGAAATAATGAAATTTTAAGAATTGCAACAATTTGTAACGATATTGATTTTCATCAAAATTGTTTAAATAATTTAATAGATGCATATTTTAAACTAGGTTACTATAAAAATATTATCAAACAAAAATAGTAAAATATATAAATTAATACAATAATATTAAAAATAAATATAAAATCTTAGGCTGAAACTTTTTATGGATGATAAATAATACACTTTGTATTAGAATAATATACTTATAATCAAATTTCATCAGATGAAATACGTCATTAGCATGTATTTGGTTCGCTGCTATGTTGGTTCGATGAATAGGGGACGAAACCTGATTACATAGCAGTTCCTACTGATTACATCCAATCCTTAATTTTATACATCGTTTGTTATTTATTAGTTAATTCATAAAAATTGACTTTTATTTTTAATTTCAATAATATATTATTAATTTT